>KN825175.1:0-27678 GCA_000827395.1 Paxillus rubicundulus Ve08.2h10 | reverse complement strand
TAACCATCTTACAGCATTCCAGGGTCTGATGTATGTAGTGAGAATACCAAGTCAAAAAACTGTCCCAATGAGTTGTCATATTGACATGGCTGCCATTTCATCAAATGCTTACCAAATTATTTGACCCTTACACCAATGGAAAGCCCAAGAGTGATTACCTTATTTCATGCACTCATATGTTATGGCCTAGGGTAAGGGGTATCTATGGGTATTGACTTTAGTGAAAAACATGCAAACATTGGGACAGTTGTTTGAGCCACTGTATGGCAACCACACCATGTATAGTGGGCCAATGGGGTTGAAAGGGTGACCCAACAGTGGTGGCAGTGGCATTGAAGGTCTTGGTGGGGCGCATACTATGTAAATACACATCTATGGCCTCCATGGGCCTGTTTGGGCAAATCTGACATTGATCTGAGGTTTCTGAGTGTATATATGGAGACTCTGCCATGTGTAGTGGGCTGATGGGGATGATGGGGTGGCCAGATGGCCATGGCAGCAGCATTGAAGGCCTTGGCGGGGCACATACTATGTAAATATTCTGATATGCCCTCTATGGGCACGTTTGATCAAATCTGACATTGATCTGATGTTTCTGAGTGTATATATGGTGACTCCACCATGCATGGTGGGCTGACAGGGATGATGGGGTGGTCTGATGGCAATGGCTGCAGCATTGAAGGCCTTGGTGGAGCACATGACAAAATACAGTGAACTCCAGAACCGGAACACCAACTCCACACTTCTGGAATGTTGGAGTTCCTACCTCTGCTCCACCGCCAGGTGGGAACTCTCAGAGTTTCAGTGGTTGCTCAGAATCCATGTGGAACTTGAGCAGACTTTCATCACATCTCATCATTCCTTTCTTGTCATCACTCCTGAGCCTCCAGGGACACTCCATCACTTTCCTACACTGCTTAATTCTATCTCCCCCTTGTTTCTGTTCCTATTTTCCTGATTATCATTAGCAAGCACTTCTCTGCCCACTCTGCTATATACTTCTACTTATTTTTCACTTCAGATTCCTCAATTGTTCTTTGCCCCTCTTTGGCAGCAGCTGAGTCTGGGCAATTACTGCCCTATTATAGTTTTTGTCAGATTATGAGCCCCACTAGTGCATACTAGTGGAAAGAAACCTCTCCAGAATGACTCAACTCTCACACAATCCCTCAGCGCACATCTGGACAAACTCTGAACACTTGGGACTTCTACCATGTCATCCAATACAGCCTCTGCTGACACTCCCACATGTTCAACTCTGATCAGTCCCTCAAACTTCCAAATCTGGAAACTCTGGATCATGGCGAAACTTCAGAGGGAGAAAGTCCTAGGTGTGACCCTGGGAACTGACACCTGTCCAATCACATCCCTCAGTATCCCAGGTACCACCACTGCTGTACCTGTTCCTGCCACATCCCCTAGCATTCCTGGTCCCTTGACCATTTCCCCTACCTTATCCAGAACTCCAATGATCTCTGGCACAGCCATAGTGGAAGAAGTTCGGAAATGGATGGAGCAGAATGAGAGAGCACACAGAATCATTCAGGACAGCATCAGCAATGCCCTCTTACTGAAGATGGAGATGCATACCACTGCCCGGGACCTCTTTGATGCACTCCTATCTATCCACCAAGTGTCGAACCTCGCCTCCACCTTCTACATATTCCAACAGCTGTTCAACTCCACATGGTCTGGAGATTCTGCCATCTCTGAGCACATCACATTGCTCTGGACTTTGGAAGCCTGCCTTGCTGGAATGAAGTTTGCGGTCAACACCAAACTCCTCACATTTGTCCTCCGAAACTCCCTTCTGAAAACTCCAGAATGGAACATGTTCACTTCCTCCATCATTAACACTGTTGAAGACAGCAAAGTCACTTTTGACACCATGGAAACCTGGATCACCTTGGAGGAGGTGCACCTCAACCCTTCTGGACCCTCAGACTCCGCCCTCAAAGTTTCCAACAAGTCCTCTGCTTGTCCACCCAACTCCACCACCTGGTGAGAGCACCACCAACAGTCCAGACACAACTCCAACAACTGCTATGCCTATCAGCATTGGACAAAGGAGCTGAGAAAAGGAGGAGGAAAGAAATGGGAGAAAAAGAAGGAGAAAGCCAATGCAATGGAGGGCACTCTGGAGGTTACACCTAAAACTCTGGAGATTGCAAACTTAGTTGCCGAAGGTGTATTCAAGTCTTTAATGGCATGCATTCTTGCCTACTTGTTATCCAAACCCAAGGCCAGTGGGAGAAATGCCATCGTCATCGACTCCAGAGCTATGTCCCACATGGTCCCACACAGATCCTGGTTCCGGACTTACTCCCCACTGGTTCCCCCTTGTCCTGTCACTTTTGGAGACAACTCCACCACCTCTGCCATCAGAATTGGAACTGTTGCACTCTTCTCCACCATCTCCAGAAAGAAGTACAAAATCATCCTAACCAATGTCCTGCTCATTCCAGAATTCCAGAATTCACTGATCTCTGTAAACTGCCTCTCCACTGCCAGACTTTCTACCATGTTCCCAGCCAGTTCCAGCACATGCTATGTCTGAAAGGGAAGAACCCTGGTCCTTACCAGAACTCATCAACAGGGGCTATCTCATGTGAATGTCATCCCGGAATCCCCAAAGGAAGTGGTGCATGCTGCAGTGGACATAAACCTTCTCCACCAGCACATGGGACACATCTCCATAGCGTGGATTGAACATATGGTCAAGTGGGGACAGCTCCAGGGGATTGATGTCCTCACCAGAACTCCATCCTTCTGTGAGGTCTGTATCCTCAGAAAGATGAAGAAGCTCCCATTCAAACTCCTAGAGGAACTCCATGCAACCTGAGCACTCCAAATGGTCCACACGGATGTCAGAGGTCCCATAACTCCTCAATCCCAGGAAGGGTACAAGGACTGGATCATCATTGTAGACAACTTCTGCTGCTTTCCTTGGATCTACTTCATGAGACACAAGAAGGTAGCACTCCAGATCTACAACTGCTGGAAAGTTGATGTCCAAACACTCTTCTGCATGGAGGTCAGACAAGAAAAATTCTCCAACACCTATGTGGACTTCATCCAGAGCAATGGAGGGGGAGAATACATAAATGAGGCCTTCTGGGAGCAACTCTGAAAGGACAGAACTATGCACAAGACCTCTGCTCCCTACACCCCAGAGTAAAACAGATTAGTGGAGTGGATGAACCAGACACTGTCCCTCCTTGCAAATACCATGCTGGAGGAGTCCTAACTCCCAAAGTCCTTCTGGGCAGATGCCATGGCCACAGCTGCCTACATCACCGCACAAAGTCCAATGTCCACACTCCATGGAGAAAACCCCTATCAAACACTATTCCACCGATGTGTCAATCTCACCATTTTCCACCCCTTCAGCTGCCCTGCCTATGCTCACATACTGAAGGAACAATGCAGAAGAAAATTCCACTCCCATGGATGGAAGTGCATCATCATCAGCTACACATATGGCCAACAAGCCTACAAACTCCTGGACATCAAACATCAAACAATCATCTCCAGCTGTCACATCACCTTTGATGAGACTGGAACCATCTCTGCATGTGACCTTGCCCCGTGGAATGCCCCCACTGTTGAGGGACAGTGGGAGGGACTACTTCTGAGGCAATGTGAGGTGGAGCATGAGGATGTGGAAGAGGAGAACCCAGAACCCAGACCTCCAGACCTGCACAGAACAGTGACAAAAACTATAATAGAGCAGTGATTTCCCAGACTCAGCCACTGCCAAAGAGGGGCAAAGAACGACTATATTCACCTATAATAGGGCAGTGATTTCCCAGACTACTAGGGATTAGCTAGGAGTAGTAAATAGGTATAAAGGAAACTCACCTCAGCTGCTGCCAAAGAGGGGCAAAGAGCGACTGAGGAATCCAAAGTAAAAAGTAAGTATATATATGTAGCAGAGTGGGTGGAGAAGCGCTCGCTAATGATAATAAAGGGAATAGGAATAGGAACAAGGGGGGAATGGAATTAAGCGATGTAGGAAAGTGATGGAGCGTCCCTGGAGGCTCAGGAGTGATGACAAGTGAAGAATGATGAGATGTAATGAGAGTCTGCATGAATTCCGCATGGATTCCGAGCAGATCTGCCAAGCAGCAGAGTGGAGGTACGAACTCCGGCATTCCGGAAATGCAGAGTTGGTGTTCCGGTTCCAGAGTTCACTGTATTTTGTCAAACAGTGGGAGTCAAAAATGTACCTCCAGACACCCTGGAGGCACAATGACCACTGAGTCCTACCATCAACAACCTCACACATCACTTTGAGCAACTCCACATGGATCTGCCGCTTGCTTCTGCCCCAGCTGCAGCTCCTGCCCCTGCTCTGTCCACCCCCAACCTCCATCTCTGGAAAGACCTGTGCCAGCCCAGATCATCACTGGAGTTCAGAGAAGCAATTGACAAGCAGACTGGAACCAGGACTACCAACGAACCATAAATGAGGATGCCGCACAAAGGGCTCAACAGCATGGCAGACAACAACCAGAACCTGAAGCAGAAACTCTGGAACCTCCATACCTTCCAGAGGAAGCTCTGGAATTCCCAGGAGCATTCACAGCATCTACAGAATCCCTTGAGGACTTCATCTGTGCAGGTGCAGCCAACTCTGAGTCTAACCCATCCCTTTCAGGGACAATCTGTGAAGCCCACACAGGACCCAATGCAGATCACTGGAAGTCCACAGTGGAGGAAGAGCTCCTAAACCTCAACTCCAATCATGTGTATGAGACCATCCCCATTCTGGAAGGTGTCACTCTGATAACCTTCAAGCCTGTCTTCTGCATCAAGTGTGACCACACTGGAAATGTCAAGCACTACAAAGTCCGCATCATCACATGGGGCTTCACTCAGAAGGAAGGATTCGACTACCAGGAGGTATTTGCCCCTGTGGTAAACCTGGACTCCATCTGGACCCTTATTGCCCTCACCACCAAACATGACTTGGAGCTCAACCAAATGGATGTCTCCACCGCTTACCTCAACAGAGAACTGGAGGAGGACCTCTACCTGCTTCCTCCAAATGGAGTTCCTATCCAACCCAGTTATTGTTGGAAACTATGGTGCTCCCTGTATGGACTGAAGCAAGCCAGATGGACTTGGAACAAGATGCTAGACAAGAAGGTCAGAGAACTTGGATTTGCCCACCTTGACACAGAGACATGCCTATATCTCTTCCAGAAGGATGGGCAAGTTTGTTTTCTAGTTGTTTATGTGGATGATTTACTCCTAGCAGCTTCCTTGAGACAGTTCATGAACTCTGTCAAAGCCAAACTCTCAGCAGTCTTCAAAATGTGCGACCTCAGAGAAGCCAAATACATCCTCAGAATTGAAATCAACCAGGACCACAAACTCCACACCATTTTCTTGTCACAGCACCAGTACTCCCAGACCATCCTAGATCACATTGGAATGACCACCTGCAAACCCATCTGGACTCTGATGGCCCACAACTCCCAGCTCTCTGCCATAGATCTGGAGAATGATCAGATCCTCCTAGAGATGGTTATTGAAGGCCAAAAGGTCTCCTATCTCACTGTCATTGGCTCCTTGATGTATTTCATGCTTGGAACTCGCCTGGACATCACATATACAGTCAGAACACTCAGCCAGTCCAGCACCACACCAAAGCAAATGCACTGGGAAGCAACGAAATGTGTATTCTGGTACATCCAAGCCACCAAGGACATAGAACTCCGCTTTGACGGCTCCGAAGTATCTATGGACATGGACTTTCAAGGGTACTCCAACACAGGTTGGTCTCAGGACCCAGACAACTCCCACTCCACCTCCGGATTCCTCTTCCTCAGTAATTGTGGAGCCATCTCCTGGTCCAGCAAACAGCAATGCATGGTTGCGCTCTTCACCATGGAGTCAGAGTACATCAGACTTAGTCTCACCAGACAACATCTCACATGGCTTCAGAGTTTCTTTGAAGAAATTGGACATCCACAAAAGGGGCCAACTGTCCTCCACTGCAACAACCAGGCTGCCATCATCCTAAGCTGTGATCCTCAATTCCAGATGCAGACTAAGCACATCCAACAGAAGTACCACTTTGTCCAAGATGACCTCATCAGAAAGGGAGAAGCCATCATCTGCTATGTTCCTACAGACAGCATGGTAGCAGACATCCTTACAAAGCCTCTCATTCGAGAGCAGCACTGGAAATTCATTCATGGCATGGGACTACAAATGTGCTCAATTGGGAGTGACAAAATACAATGAACTCTGGAACTGGAACACCAACTCCACACCTCTGGAATGTCAGTGTTCATACCTCCACTCTGCTGCCAGGCAGGACCACTTGGAGTTTCAGCAGTTGCTCAGAATCCATCTGGAACTTGGGCAGACTTTCATCACATCTCATCATTACTTTCTTGTCATCACTCCTGAGCCTCCAGGGATGCTCTGTCACTTTCTTACACCACTTAATTCTATCTCCCCCTTGTTCCTGTTCCTATTTCCTTGATTATCATTAGTGAGCACTTCTCTGCCCACTCTGCTATATACTTATACTTAGTTTTCACTTCAGATTCCTCAGTCATGCTTTGCCCCTCTTTGGCAGCAGCTGAGGTGAGTTTACTTCATACCTATTTACTACTCCTAGCTAATTCCTAGTAGTCTGGGCAATTACTGCCCTATTATAGTTTTTGTCACATGGTACCAAAGCACTACATTATGTGAGCCAAGTCCACTGACTCCTTAGCAGGACCTTGAGCTGTCCCTCCCATACCCTGTTGCAACCTCATAACCTCTGCCTGTGCCAATAACATCTTTATTTGTTGTTCAAAGATATCAGCCTCTGCCTGCCTGAGCCTGATCTGAGCCTCAACACATTCCTACTCATGCTGATGCACAGTGGTAGCATTTGCAAGCTCAAAGTTATATAACTCACATTGCAATTAACAGTCCTTGGCAAGGTGTGCATGATCATACTTGAGGCAAAGCAACTCGAGCTTGATATTCAACAATTGTGCTTTATTGTCACTGCCATCCCTTGTTGAGGAGATTATGGATAGTGTCATAAGAAGATGGGGCAAGAGTCTTAGAATGTTTAGAACTCATATTCTGAGATGTTCCAGCTGGATCACTGGAGAACACTACATGACTACTGGCCAAAGACATCATGGATGAACTTCAGCGAGAGCTGGGAGCATGATAGACTTGACAACCACAAGATGCCAAAGAAGTTGGAGATGCAGGGGAACCAAAATGAAATGCAGAATGGTTGTCCATATCAGGCATAAGACTTTTTTTTTGATATACAAAGGGGGTGAGGGAAGGGGGAAGGCAACCACACTGATACCTAAAGAAAAAAAAATAGCTATTGTTGTGAACAGATATATATTATCACACCAAATGTTTATGCCCTCACACATACCCCAAGTCCATATCTATATTACTCTCATTGGCTGCGCCCCCAAATCATCCACATCCATACTAACATCCCAGGAGGGTTTGAATGCTTCATCTTCAAATGGAACACCAGCTGCATGCTCTTTCCCCTTGTCTTGGTACCCAATATGGGCAGCCCAGCAGTGGGGGAGGCTTGGGCACTGGTAGCAGCTTGGGGAATTGTGGAGGGATCATATGGGTGATCAGGCAACAGCACAGTGGTAGCTTGCATATCAGGGGTGGCAGTGATAGAATGGTTTACAATGGGAGGGTCAGTGGTGGTGGTGGTGTTAGACAAGTTCTTATTTTGGACAAGAGCAAGCAGCTGGGTACCTCAAGACACACCAGGCACAGAGGTGATGACAGCCTTTGGGGTGTAGGACAGGGTGCCCCCCCAGAGACTGTGAAGATCAGAATACCATGGAAATTCTTTCTCAACCACCTCTGTGATGGATGATCAGAAGTGATCAGAAGATATCAATGTTTAGACTTACAAAGTAAATTACTGTGACCTTCTGAGTCCAGTGCAATTCTATTTCCTGTCTGCATAAACTTAACAGCTTGCTCATGATAGCCCTTTTTCAGTCTGGGAAAAATTGCAGCATGTTAGAGTGAAGGGTGAATAGTCTGCAACAAAGTACTTATGTTCCAAGGTGATCTTGAACAGCTTTGGCAAATTTTGCAGCATGCATGGCAAACAACAGCACATATCTCTAGTTTTTCCCTTCCTGAGACCCAACCTTCAGGGCATGGTGTGCTTCTGTCTTCAGAAAATACCACAATGCAGTCAATAGGGTAGTCTACCAGCCACTTCACCATGGCCAGTATTTGTTGTGGTCTCCCAGACAATATGAAAGTTGGTAATAGTTTCATCCTTAATTGACCTGGCTCAGCCTCATCCACAACCTCTTCCCAACATGTTGGTGTTTTTCAGTGTCCAAGTGGGTCTGGGGATGTGGTATTTGGAGTGTTGAAGACACTCTGAGCATCATAGGTGACAATGAAGGGGAGGCATGGTATTCAAACCCTGATGCTGAGTTGCCACTGGTTCATGGTGAGCCTCCCGAGCCAAACCTAGACAAACCTAACAGCACTTTGCACACCATTAATACTCATTGCATTATTAGTTTTCTAAAGTTTTGCATCGTGGAAGTCGGGGTTTTCTTATTGGCTAAATATCATGTGACATGGAGAATCTGCTCAGCCCAGTAAAATCCAACCAATTTTACCAGTCCGTCTATCGACGGCTTGTCTCATAGACGGATTGGTCACCAGTCTACAGGCCTCCTATACCCTAGATATCACACGTTGGCGAGCCAGGGCAGGACACAACGTCCGATGAGAAGGATAACTCCCAAAGCGTTTTCGAATCACATTTCCACCCACCGTCAACCCATCGGCCCGATGGGTGTCAGCTGGATGGTCTTCGAGTTGGATGCGACTTGAAGCTTGAAGCTTGGTAACTTGAACACACGCAGACGTGCTGATGGAAGCAGTAATTACCTTTGATGAATTCTATCTCGGACTCTGAGACTCCAGATGCGCTTCAAGCGGGCAATCTAAGCTAATACTTGCGATGTTGCACTGTGCTCATGCCCGTACCGTTACATTGTTGTTGACACCCACGGCAAAACTAACTTCGACGGTAACAGACCTGTCGAAAATGCTCAGCAAGCATCCGTTCCCACATTCTCGATTCCACTTTCGTTCTTGTTTCGCACCTTTGTGCAACTTCGAGTTGACATGGCTCAGGTGATATCTGCATTCAACGTCTGCCTCTTTGGCGCAGGGCTTTATATCGCCAAAAGAGTGCTTGATTCAAACCGCTTGTGTGCGCTTCCACCTGGACCTATTGGTTGGCCCATCATCGGTAATCTCTTCGAGATTTCATCTGAACAAACCTGGCTGGACTTTGCGGAGCTGAGCAAAAAATACGGCAAGTACCACACCATCCGGGATCAGATTCTTGAACCCGGGCACTACTGAGCTTGTTTTATCAGGGGACATCTCGTCCATAAGCATCCTGGGTACTCGATACGTTATCCTCAACTCCTACAAGGTTGTCTCGGAAATCCTTGAGAAACAGAGTGCCAAATGTTCCGACAGGCCGCACCTGACTATGGGAGGCGACCTTGTGGGTTGGAGCAGTGGGATGCTCTTCGTCAATTACGGCGAACGGCTCCGCTGTTACCGCAAACTCTTCTATCGTATGTTCGGCAGCAGAAGCAGCACTGCGGCCTTCAACCCGATTGAAGAAGAAGAGACGCGTAGGTTTTTGCGCAATGTGTTAGAACAGCCTGACAGTCTGGCCGCTCATATACGTGCGTGAGTAATTTCTCTTGCAATAAATTATGCAAATTTAGGGCGCCGATCTTGCACACGCATGCCAGAACTGCCGGTGCCGTGATCCTGAAAATTACCTATGGCTACAACGTGCAAGCCGACGAAGACCCGTTCGTCAAATTGGCAGATAGGGCCATGGCAAATATTTCACTGGTTACCGCTCCCGGGGCGTTCCTTGTGGACCTCGTACCTACTCGTACGAATAAGTTTCGTCTTCGTGTTGAACACGCGCTCAAGTGGCTTGCAGTGCGATACCTGCCGGAATGGTTTCCTGGCACGGGTTTCCTGCAGGACGCGAAGAAGTACCGTCAGTTGGTGACGGAGGCAGTGACGCGACCTCATCAATATGTATTGGAACAAATGGTTCGAAAGTTTGCACCTTACACTAAAGGCATCCTTTCTGATGTTACGCAAGGCAGCAGGTGTGGCGAATGCTTCCTTTTCGTCGATGCTACTCGAAGGAGGGGTCAGTCCAGAGGAGGAAGAACTTATCATGTGGGCTGCCACCAACATCTATCTTGGCACGTCTACGTCGTTAACCAGAGTGTTGATCACTCCCTTATTATTGACGTCTTCGCAGGGGGTTCCGATACGGCACGTAATCTTGTCCAGGACACCGAAAATGTGCTAATGGTTCACGACTGAAGGTGGTCTCTGCCATATATGCTTTTTTCCTCGCTATGACGATATATCCTGAAGTGCAAAGGAAAGCACAAGCAGAGCTCGATGCCGTGGTAGGTACTGAAAGACTGCCACGCCTTGAGGATCGCGATTCCCTTCCGTATGTCAATGCAATCTGCGAGGAGGTCCTGCGGTGGCATGTCATCGCACCATTAGGTATGGTTCCCAAGTTCTTTTGATCACACAAGTCTGCTTACCCTTACTTGCTTGTCGGTGGCAGCAGTGCCCCACGTCTCCACCGAGGATATCTTTTATAATGGATTCGTGGTTCCAAAGGGGTCGTATGTAATCGTAAATGCGTGGTGAGTGCACATGAATCCGACATCCAGTCAACTGGTTCTGACTTGCTCGCGAACCAAAGGTCAATCCTGCACGACGAGACCACCTATCCAAATCCCGATGTATTCCAGCCGGAACGATTCCTCGGTGAGAACCCACAGCCCAATCCTCAGAGTATTTGCTTCGGATTTGGAAGAAGGTGAGTATTCGATTTTCGCGTACTCGTACTTGCGGTGGTTAACCCGTGGAGTGTCAGGGTTTGTCCTGGTGAGAGCGCCATAGGCGTTGAATCATCATGGATTATGTCTTGAACTTCACCTCCAGGTCTTCACCTCGCAGAAGCATCCATCTTCATCTCAGTCGCCATGTCTCTTGCGGCGCTTGACATTTCGAGGCACGTCGAGGATGGCGTCGAGGTCATCCCAAAGTTTGAAGTGACTGGGGGGACGGTCTCGTAAGTGATCTCTGGTTTTGTGGCCTGAACGGTGTGACGGTAACTCCGAATCGAAATCCAAGCCACCCCAAGCCCTTTAAATGTCGGATCGCTCCAAGATCTACGAATGCCGAGGTTTTACTGCGTGGTTAACGTGTTCTACCTGCAATGACCTACTCAATGCTGTGGACGGTATGGAATATGATCCGTGACACCCTCAGCCTCTTCTTCAGAGCACGCTCAGCCGCTATTGACATGAATGACCGATGGCTCACAGTGTGAGTGAAATTGTGGGGAAGCTGGAGGAACACTGGTAGTAATTCATGGGAGGTTGAATGTATCGGCGTTCCCGCCTCACTGAGCGGACAACGTATGGTCGACCGCTCTGAGTCGTCCAGATGCAGTGGCGGCAGTTGCTCGTTTCCATCGTTCTAGGAAAGTGTACGCTTCTGCCCACGACCACCTCGTACGAAGTATAGTCCTGTAAAGCGAGGACCACCTTGGAGGCTTGGATGGCTATCGAAGTAAGTTTGAATTTGCTCAATACGATCCGTGTTGTTACGAGTGTTATCCAGTTCTATGCCGAGACTAGGTCCGATTTCGTATTGTGGTCCACTAAACGTGATGGTAGGGCCACATGCATCGCGGGCAGCTTGAACTTCTCTCTCCTGGGCCATGGCTGCGCTGCTTTTTCTCGGGTCTGTTTCTTCTTACGTTTGCGGCCTTTTCCGTCCCCTAAAGCTTTAGGAGTAGGCCTCTGTGGACGTGGTGCCCGCATCGAACCCACGGCAAGCGTGCGTTTTTTCGTCTTCTTCTTTCTGGCATCGAATTTTTTCTGCAGACCTTCCCTCTACTTGAATGCGAGTGTGCAGCGAGTTTTCTTCGTCGGTTGTGAGCGACTCGTAAAGCTACTGCCAGTGCCCGTCCTGTAAACCCTAGCTAAGCCATCCATATGAACCAACAAGTCAAACAACTCCTGATGATCCTAGTCCAGATTTTATCCCTTCTCTTCGGTCCCAGTGGCCTCCGAAATCCTATTACACCTTTCCCCATCCTAACCTTACAACCACACAGGTCTTGTTCATCAACAGCGGAGCTTCGATCTAGGATAGTCGGACGATACGAGCACGTAGTATCTTATAATCAGGGCTACACCTGCTCGTCATAAATGCCTCTGTGCGTCTCCCACCCCGCCAGCGACTGGCCCAGCGCTCCGGTAAGGAACCCCTGATGTGGCGATGGCTTATTCGACCAACATGTAGTGCCTTTCTGAAGGGACGATCTAACTGCACCATCATGCCTGCATTATGGTTGTCTTTGGCATGGACACCCAGGTCGAAGCTACTCAATTTCGGCGCTAAGAGACCTGCTGAAATAATCAAGCTGAGATGAGTCAGGTGGCACCTGCACTCGGCCTCTGCCTCTTTGCAGCAGGGCTATACATCATCAAGCGAGTGCTTGATTCAAACCGCTCGCACATACTCTCACCTGGACCTACTGGTTGGCCAATCGTTTGAAATCTCTTCCGGATTTCCTCTGATAGGCCGCGTGACTAAAACCTGGCTGTACTTTGCAGAGCTGGGCAAAAAAATATGGCAAGTACTATGCCATCAAAGGCTACCTGCTTCAATCCAGTCACTCACTTACTTCTTTCACCAGGGGTGTTTCCTCTGTAAGCATTCTGGAGCTGATATGTTATCCTCAGCCCCTATGAGGCTGTCTTGGAAATCCTCAAGAAACAGAGTGCCAAACATTCCAACAGGTCATAGTTGACTATGGGAGGCAATCTTGTGAGCTGTGCTTGGTTAGTTACGGCGAACGGTTCTGCCGTTTCTGCAAGCTCTTCTCTCGTATGTTCGGCAGAAGCAACACTGCGATATTCAACATGATTGAAGAAGAGACGCGCCAGTTTTTGCGCAATGTGTTAGAACGGCCTTGCAATTAGGCCGCTCGTATACGCGTGTGGGTGGTTTCTCTTACGATGCCATCATCCTGAAAGTTACCTGTGGCTACACCGTGCAAGCCGACGAAGACCCGCTCGTCAAATTGGCAGATAGGGCCACAGCAAATATTTCACTGGTCATCGCTCCTGGGGCGTTCCTTGTGGACCTCGTACCCACCCGTACGAATAAGTTTCGTCTTCGTGTTGAACACGCGCTCAAGTGAATTGCAGATCCTGACGTGCAAAGGAAAGTACAAGCAGAGCTTGATGCTGTGGTAGGTGCTGAAAGACTGCCACGTCTTGACGATCGCGATTCCCTTCCATGTGTCAATGCAATCTGCAAGGAAGTTCTGCGATGGCACGTCATCGCACGTCCTTTTGATCACTCAAGTCTGACCACCCTTCCTCGCCTGTCGGATAGAAGTGCCTCATCTCTCCACAGAGGATATTACTTACAATGGATTCGTGGTTATAAAGGGGTCGTACATCATTGGTAACTCGTGATGAGTGGACATGAAATCTGACGCTCAGTCGACTAGTTCCGACTAACTCGGGGACCAAAGGTCAATTCTGCACGACGAGACCACTTATCCCAACCCCGAGGCGTTCCAGCCAGAACAATTCCTCGGCGATTGACCACAGCCCGATCCGCAGAACACCTGCTTCGCATATGAAAGAAGGTGAGCATCCGATTTTCGCGCAGTTGTACTTGCGGTGATTAACCCGCGTTGCGTTAGGATTTGTCCCAGTGAGCCTTGGAGCGCCACAGACGGAATAATAATGAGTTATGTCACCTCCATGCCTTCACCTCGCAGAAGCATCCGTCTTCATCCCACTTGCCATGTCTCTTGCGGTGCTAGATATTTCGAGGCCCGTCGAAGACGGCGTCGAGGTCATCCCGAAGTCCGATTTGACTAGACGGTCTCGTAAGTGATCGATTGATCTCTGGTTTTGTGACCTGAACAGTATTATGGCAACTCACAACCAAAATGCAATCCACCCCAAACCCTTCAAATGTCGGATCACCTCGAGGTCTACGAATGCCGAGGCTTTGCTGCGCGGTTGACGTGATTTCTTGATTTCTACCTGTATTGATTTGCTCAATGCCGTGTACAATGATGTTGGATGTAATCTTAGGCCTGATGTTGATGGCTGTCAGCCTTCAGGTCATGGGGGGCCAATTGGGAGGCTTGGATTCGGGATGGTAAGAAGGGCATTTTTTTTTGGCCCGGGTAAGCGCAACGTTGTCACATCGTTGCACAGTACGTCGGAGGACTCCGCGTTCGATGTTCGGGTTTCTTCAATTGCCAGTGCCTCGTGGAACTCCTATGGGCCCATCGTGGGGCCTGCTGACAGTTTCAGTGCCCTCGGCCACTCAGTCGGTCGGGTGACCAGGTCTTGTGTAGTACTCTGTTTTTGACCCGTGGAAGAACAGACTTCGAGTCATCATGTCACCCAGCTCGTCTTCGATGACCGGCGACCGGCGACCCTGCACACTGACTTCGATTGCGCCTGAAGACGAAGTAACCCCAAGGTAGCTAGGATACCCGCGGCGATACCGCGGCGGGGTCTGACTAGATCTGACTGGTGATCGATGTGGATGTGGCATCGAACCTCAGCTCTCAGCGGATGGTACAGGAAGACACACAACCTGAACTAGCCCAAGCTGTTCACTTCCCCCTAGTACTTGTTGCCCTGTGATGTCAATACATCGCCGCTTGGCGGGGAGTCAGTTTTCGATTAACAGGTATGACTCTTCCAAAATCAACTAGTACACAACTTTTATATAATCTAATCCATCCTATCTTTCTCTCTAGGCCCTCGCTGCGATGACTTCTTGGGGTTGTCCAGAAGGGCCAACTGCACCCGTGGTGTTGGCAGAAGTCTCGACGGGCTTCATCGCAGGGAAAAGCAGCACCTCCTTGATGTCTACAACGTGTTATCAGCTTCCCGAAAACCTCGTGGAAAGAGGAACAAAAACTTACTGGCGGAGTCAGTGAGAAACATGACGAGACGATCGATGCCCATTCCGAAGCCCCCAGTGGGAGGAAGACCGTGCTCCAATCTGATTGATACTCCTTCGTGAGCGAGGATCATACCTTCAAAGCCGCGCGGACTTACGCATCCACAAATGTCTCATCTATAGGCTGCGCTTCGTCGTCGCCCTGTTCCTTCTGTCTTGCCTAAATCGTACGTGCATTGATCAGATACCCATCCATGATAAGATGTCGTCGGGCGATCACATACCTGTTCCTCGAAACGCAGTCGTTGTTCGAATGGATCGTTCAACTCTGTGTACGCGTTACAGATTTCCTTGCCGCACAGGAAGGCCTCGAAACGCTCGCATAGACCGGGACGTGAACGGTGTCCCTTGGCGAGAGGAGACATTACTTGTGGATGGCCAACTGAAAGTAACGCGTCAGTGTGAATGGACGGGTGAAGGTAGGAAAGTAACGTACCAATGAAACCGGGTGATATACAGAGTGGCTCGATGAATTCTCCGACGAGCTGAAGAACCGTCACTAAATCTAGTGAGTGCATTTGAATACGTAGTACTCACCTTGTCGAGGAGACGCGTGTTGGTGCGAGGTTCAGAACAATCTACGTTGTGCTATAGTAGTCGTTAAGGACGAGCCTCGGCGTAAGGCTGAGGGAGGATATCACCTTCTTGCAAAGATCATTGAGGAACTTGTTGGCCTCCTCCGTGTGAAGTGTCTCGCCAGGAGGGAACTTGACACCCGTCTTTTCCTCGAGAGTCTCGATCATGTCATACCTCTTCCATGGCGCCTTGAAGTCCATAACGTACTCCTTTCCATCCTTGCCATCAGGGTGGTACTTCAAAATGGTACTGCCATTATTCAGGCACTTGACCATTCCTTCGACCATGTTCTCCGTGATCTCCATGATATCATACATGTCCGCATACGCCATGTAGAATTCACAGATCGTGAACTCGGGGTTATGCGTGAGATCGATACCTTCGTTTCTAAACACGCGTCCGATCTCGTACACGCGGTCAAGCCCACCGACCGTAAGTTCCTTAAGGTACAGCTCGGGCGCGATACGGAGGTATAAGTCGAGATTGAGATCATTGTGATGAGTGACGAACGGCTTCGCTGTCGCACCACCCGCAATCATGCTCGTCATCGGGGTCTCGACCTCGAGGAATCCAAGATTGTCAAGATATCTGCGAATATAGTTGACGATCTTAGATCGTGTGATGAAAATACGGCGGGTATCGTCGGAGAGGATGAGGTCGAGATAGCGCTTCCTGTACCTCGTTTCTTGATCCTTGAGACCAAAGTGTCCAGAGGGCAGCTGGTGGAGGTTGGGTGCGAGGAGGACCATTTCTGAAGGGGAAATTGACAACTCGCCCTTTTGCGAACGGGAAGGGGTGCCGACGACACCAACGATGTCACCCCTGCGGAAGATCTGCTGGGTGGCCAAAAAGGACTTTTCATCGGCCGCTTCTCTGTATGTATTTCATTAGAAAGCGTAAGGATTGGGTTCCAAGCATGAGTGAGCGCACCGGACGTTGGCAAGAATCTGCACGTGCTGTCCTTCGCCGTGTAGGTCGTAGAACTTGAGCTTGCTGCCGCTGCTCCGGATGTTGTGTACGCGCCCTGCCAGACGGACGATGGCACCTTCCAGCTTTTGTCCAGGAGCGATCAACCCCTCTCTTCCGTACTCCCGAATGAAGTCAGCGACCGATTTGGTGACTTCGAACTTGTGGGGGTACGGATTGAGTTCCTGGGTTTCCTTGAGCTTCATGATAGCCCTGGAACGAAGCTCAAAGTATTGCTGACCATGAAAGGCGGGTCAGATTGGCGAACCAAAGTGGAAAACGCCTCACGTTCGGGTTCAAGTCGTCCTCATTGAGACCCGCAGGCTTAGCGGAGCCGTCCTGAGGGGCAACGGCGAGCCTTCCAGCCTTCCTTGCCTCCTTTTCGCGCTGCTTCTCGCGGCGCTTAAGCTCCCTGTTGCGTGGGCAATCGTTCTCAACGTCACCATGTCACCAATCACAAGAAATGCAATACGAACGTCTTGGATATCATTTCGCCTGTAACAGGGTCCTTGTGTGTTCCTGTAGCCTCTGACGCCATGATGCTAGCGTTAATGCGCGGTACACAGTGCAGTCGATGTTTTTTTGATAGTGTTGGGTGGAGGCGAGGTACAGCACGGGCTTGTCTGATGCATCTCCAGACCAGCATCCGCCTTTTTGTGTGAATCGATATACCTTCCTATTCGAGTCACCGAAAAATTCAGAGTCATGATAAAAACTCGTCACGTGAATGGGGGTAATTCACACCGCTATAACAGAGAGCACTGCTCAATCACGTAAGCAGACCTAATCGATTCCGCGACACCTTTCTTGACTGCACGCACCCTTACTCATTGTTGCATTAGACGACGCCGAAGTACTGAAACTAAACCGAACATGTCTTCCGACTACGACTACTCCGATGAGGACGCTGACTACTATGACGACGAGGACGAAGATATGATGAGCACTGAGGAAGATGGTAAGCACGCCCTACCTTCCCCTGGTTGGCTTGTTGGGGTTGTGAGCCACACTGGACAACCGCTCGCTGACTCGGCCTTCGCTGTTTTCTCACAGGCTCAGCTCCTTCAGACGATGAGATGGATATGGACGACTTCAGAATTCCGCACCGTGCCATCCGCAAGGCTTATGAGGTGGAGCACGAGCCTCTCGCCCAGTCAGCCGTCGAGAAACTCATGTCGGCCGACGTCGACCACATCAGTGGGATATTTGGCGTCGAGGTACGTATTAATCTGCGATACGTTTGCATGGCTGGTTTCCTCATTGTCTTCCCTCCGCAGGCGAGCACGGCAGCGCTGCTGCTGCGATACATGAACTGGAACAAGGAGCGGCTTATCGAGAAATATATGGACAATGCTTCAGGTGTATCCGTAGCAGCGGGAATATCCCTTCCATCGAGGAAATCACTCTCTCCCTCACTTGCTGGCCCTGAACGTTCACAAAGTGCTTCATCAAGCGCCCGTTCGGGCGGACTGCGCCGACCTGCACGGCAAACGCCAGGTATATTTCCAGCAACATCATCCACTCCCTTGGTACTGACCCGTCGTCGTGGTACACAGCCCCAACTCCGAAACTGGAGCCCTTTGTGTGTCCTATCTGTTATGATGACTCACAGACGGCATTCTCAACCCTCTCGTGCGACCACAAGTTCTGTGCAGGGTGCTGGAGCGCCTATGCCACGTCCAAAATCCGAGATGAGGGCGAGCACGCGATTCGATGCATGGCTGAGGGTTGCGCCCTTATCGCACCTGACTCGTTCGTCCGCACCGCTCTCGCAGAGGACACAGCGACTTGGGAACGCTTCAACGAGCTCCTCGCACGACACTTTGTTGCATTCAATCCTAGCTTAAAGTATTGCCCTTACCCATCGTGTACATTTACTGTCATGTGCTCGGCCGCTGCGTCTAAGAGCTCGCTGACGACGGCGGTTCCGACGGTTTCATGTGGTGCTAGCGTCAATCCCCCGCATACATTCTGCTTTGGATGTCCAATCGAGGTCGATCATCGACCAGTGATTTGCGGTGTGGCGAAGATGTGGCTGAGGAAGTGTCGAGACGACAGCGAGACTGCGAACTGGATCAAGAGTAACACGAAGGAGTGTGCCAAGTGCCAGAGCACAATCGAAAAGAACGGAGGTTGCAAGTACGTGTCATTGCGTGTCTTTGGTTCGTCAAGCCGTGCTGACTGTTTATGACAGCCACATGACTTGCAAGAAATGCAAGCACGAGTTTTGCTGGGTGTGCATGGGTAATGTTCGACACTTGCTTGTCCTACTTGCGCTAACTACACCGGTGATCCATCCAGGACCCTGGTCTGAGCATGGGACGGCTTGGTACTCTTGCAATCGATATGATGAAAAGGCTGGTATAGATGCTCGGGATGCTCAATCGAAGAGCAGAGCCTCACTGGAACGCTATCTCCACGTATGTTGAACCATTCTATCTACTCACCTGTACCAACGGTATGTCTCTAGTATTACAACCGATGGGCCAACCACGAACAGTCGGCGAAGCTCTCCGTGGAGTTGTACACGAAGACGGAGAAGAAGATGGAAGAGATGCAGATCACGTCGGACTTGACGTGGATCGAAGTGCAGTTCATGAAGAAGGCCGTTGACGAAGTCGAGAAGTGTCGAATGACGCTCAAATGGACGTATGCAATGTCATACTACCTAGAAAAGAGTAACCACAAGGAGTTGTTTGAGGATAATCAAAGGTACGTCTGTCAGTACGGCTTGACTTGGTGATCTGGTTGATAATTCTGTGATAGGGATTTGGAGAAAGCGGTCGAGGATCTGTCGGAGCTACTGGAATCCCCTATTGAAATGGAGGCGATTTCAACCCTGCGTCAAAAGGTGACTGATAAGACGGTACGAGTGGTTATTTTTGGTCTCTATGACTATGTCCGTCGCGCCGCCGGTCTGATTGACCTATTTGTCTGTTACATGACCAGGTGTATGTCTCGAAGCGGAATGAGATCATGCTAGATGATACCGCCAAAGGTTTCCTGGAGGGACGGTGGACCTGGAACGTATTCGTCGAAGGATTTGATTAAGATACCTCTATCATTCATTCGTTGGGCTTGGGCAACCGCTTGCTCTTTTCTCCCGCCCAGCCGCCGCTATCCGTGTCGGCCACTCTCAACTTAATACTCAACTCATTTGTATTCCATTTTCGTCCTCTGGAGATATCTTCCCTGCCTGCTTTCTCACAATAAACTATTTACGAAAATTGGGATTAAGGTGGCTATAAGTGCGGCATGTTTCGGAAGTGGCTGGGGGGTTTAAAATTACGTAACAACAACTTGGTGGTTGTGTTTCTCAATCACTGCGACAGGAGTATACTACTGCATGCAGGTGCGTTTGAAACAAAGGATAATTGGTTATGCGTACGGTCACGAAATACTCATCCGAGTCGGAGGCTCGTCGTGGAGGCGCCGTCGTAATATTAATTATTAATTCCCATGGGTTGCCGTATGTCGCAACTTTGCCGCCTGCGTTCCGCCAACTCAATTGTAAAAAGAGAACCGACGAAGATTGAAACCCCGCTGGTCAGAAAGTCGTCCCCCCGCTTCCTCTTCCTTCTGATCTACATTGACGCTTGCAGCTTCTTGTCTGTTGTGAGTTCTCCGTCCCCCCTCCCTCGTCGCCAGGCGTCGACCGTCCACCACTCGTTTGAACACTGCATTGGAAGGCGATCAAGGCGTCGTAGAGCACTGCCATGCTCTACCTTACCTCTGATGACTTCCCTATTTGTGAGTATCGCCGCATGGTTCACATACCTCTGTGCTTGCTGACTCTGTCTCGCACGCAGTCGTACCGTTTGGAGTTATTGGGTCAGTTGTTCGTCTTGTCCGTGGAAGAACGCTCCAGTTGACTATGCTCTTAGTTTCTACCGGTACTTGTGGTACATGATACGTATAACTGCTTCTTTCACTTACCGACCCGTCCCCCTACCCGAAAACCCGACCTATGTCGCTTCCGAGGATGTTACCATCATTGTCCCAACCATCGATGCCGGTGAAGAGTTCAAAGAAGCAGCACATAGCTGGCTCGTTGGAAAACCCAAAGAAATCCTCATTATCACGGAGGAAAAAATGAAGGGACCTCTTCAGGAGCTCGCTATGCAGGTCGACCCGGAGCGCATCCGAGTTCTCACCGTCCCTTTTGCCAACAAGCGCTTACAGATGGCTCATGGGATCAAAAACACGACAACGGATATCATTGTGTTTGCAGACGACGATGCCATATGGCCACCGACAATGCTGCCGTATATGCTCGCATGCTTCGAGGACCAGAAGGTCGGCGGAGTGGGGACGTCGCAGCGTGTCCAGCCTGTGGGTAAGCGCATGACGGTGTGGGAGGTTTTGGCAGCGTTCCGTTTGACCATCAGGAACATCGAGATTTCGTCATCAACGCATATCGATGGTGGTATCCCATGCTTATCGGGTCGTACTGCTGCATACCGGACCATCATCCTCAAAGATCCCGAGTTCTTGCACGGGTTCACGCACGATTTCTGGTTGGGCAAGTACCAGCTGAACTCTGGCGACGACAAGTTCCTCACGCGGTGGATGGTCAGCCACGGGTGGAGCACGTATGTCCAGTGCTGCAAGGAGGCGGAGTTGTTGAGTACCATGAAGCCAAACTGGAGATTCTTGAAGCAGGTGTTACGGTGGACACGAAACACGTGGCGCTCAGATTTACGATCATTGTTCATGGAGAGACACATTTGGACGGTGCATCCGTACGTGGCTTACACGATGGTACGTCAATGAACCACCGCACCTCTATCCGTTTCTCCTTCGCGATCTTGGACCACTTTGGATTTATTTTTTGGCCACCAGGTTGACAAATTATTCAATCCTTTCACACTGCTTGTCGGTCCTGTTCTTGTGTCGATCCTGATCTGGAAGTCCACCATTCCGATAGAGGACGGTGGCTATCACTTGCCATGGTGGTAAGCAACATCGCGTTTCATGTACTGATCCAAGAACCGCGATTCATGTTTGTTGTGCAGGAACATTGTTGTTTCATACATGGTCTGGTTGATGGCTACGCGCACGGCAAAGCTCCTGCCTCATCTATGGCACCAACCTGAGCACATTGTTTATGTCCCCGCATTTATCCTCTTCGGTTACTACTTTGCAATCATGAAAGTCTATGCGCTTTGTACCCTTCACGAGACTGCCTGGGGCACCCGTGCTGGTATCGGCGACCCCACAGCTGCCACAGCCGCTGCTGCTACCGCAGGCAAGGAGAAAACGGATTACTTCAGCGTCCCTGACACTCCTACCCAACCTCAGACGCCCAACCGTCCACCGGTAGTCGAGATGCAGTCGGGATACGCACCGCGGGCCGCTTACGGTGGACAGACAGTATACTCACGGTGACACCATGAACGTAATGCAATGGATGATGTACATAATTCCCTTCAACTTGTCTCGCGTCGCATCACTCCTCTCGCCTGTCATCGTGTCGTGTCGGCTTACCCTCGTATTCCCGATCATAGAGTTGTAGCTGCCCTTGTTAAAACGGATCAGCCATGGATTTGGGTGGAAAAATACTGGTCAAGATCTACGCAAGACACTATTAATACCGCTACGAAGGCTCAGGACCTCTTCTATCACCGCATCCGTCTTGCTACCCATGGCACTCTCACACATGCATGTCCCGCATTACCTTACTGCTGTCCCCGTTACTACATCTCATTTACTCCCCTTCTTTGGTTTATTGCTCCCATTTCCTCGTCCCTGGTCTGCTCTTTTTTCTTCCGATGTCCTCTTATTGATTAAAACGTCCTGCTGGCGTTGCATCTTTCGTGTGCGCTATCGCAGAGCACGCATGGAACACATCATCTCACCGCTGACACGCCTACGCATTATTTACCTTACCATGGACCTGCCTTAGTTCTTTTTTTTTTGCCAGTGTAAGAAATACTTGTGCGCGAAAAATGGACAGCGAATCTAGTGCAATTAAAGACTCGGAGCAACGACGGTCTTTTCTTTGACTTGTTGGCTTGTTGAGCGCTCTTCACTGACGTCTCATCTTTCTTTATTCCAGAGCTCCTTGTTCGCGCTAGGCCTGTCCCTGCTCTACCGCACTTGCAAGTTTTGGGAGTGTCCACTCAGACTCAACAGCCTGCTGATTGTCAATGCTGTCAACTAGCTGATCTGAGCCGGTGGTTTTGGGCTCAAAAAGCGAAGGCGGTCGACTGAACTTGAAAGCGGGCGCGTTTAGTACATACAGTCATCCACTGGCACTCGAAACATAGGTGCTGTAGCAAACAAATTTCAGCCACATCATATAAAACAACGACCTGATGATTTAGATACATCATCATACCATACATTACACTCCAAGCTTTGAGTCTGATCGAGTACAATAAATAATAGATGGGTGTTTTGTACAGGAAAAGACAGTAATTTGTATCTTGTCATGTAAGTACATGGTCGATAAGCGGAGAAAAGTACCAAAATATGTGCAGGAAGGTCCCAGCCCAATCCTTGTACCATGTGACTGGTGAAATGATGGGTGTAGACATTGCCAGCACAATTCCGCTCGAGGCTCTCTCTGAGCAATGATATCTTTGATATTTTATCCGAGATATATCTAAAATGGACTAGTAGCGACTTACCGTTAGCCATCAAGCTACAGTAAGAGCGGGAGACAAGAATGAAAACTGGTACTACTCACCGGCACTTGAACAATGGCCGGCCGAGCGAAACCCAAGACTCGAGAGTGGCTTACCACGAAGAGTTGCACCTGTTAGATATCGGCAAGATGATTCTCACGTGACCTGATATACCCGTTTTGTAGCGACATACGATAACAGCCTGAATCTTGCACACAAGTTTACCACCGTTTCGTCGTAATTTTTTTCATAGAATTGTTCATAGCCTACAAGTACTACCATAATACTACAGAACCTACTACTGCGATCTTGAAAAATTGTGTTGTGGTGATTTCTATGTTGCGCGCGAGTTAGGTGTTTCAAGTGCCAGTGGAGGACTGTAAGTGTAGCTTGCTTTAGAGACGGTTCGACAAAGACTTTGTACTCCCTATTATGTAATTATTGTGGTCCAATAAGTACCCAACACAGCTGCAGCTGTGGCAGGGACTGGGAGATGCAGGTCATGATCTTGGCCTTACAGTGACATCGACCACCAATCATCGTCTCCCAGAGTTCAAGTTCGGGACCATTGGAGCCATGGCTGGTCTTGATCCTGAAGGGTTGGTCCCTCTGATATACCATGAATTACAAGAACATTCTGGATCCCTATTTTGTTCTCAGCTTGCACTGAGCTCGCTCCTTCGTCGTCGAAAAGACGAGTTTATAACGTCACAGAGGGACACTACGTGAGTGGTGTTTTGGGATACGTTTGAAACCAGTACTCATTTGGTCCGTCCCAGTTCAATTTAGCTGACGTCTCTAGTAGGCGCGCACGTAACGATCGCCTTGAACGGACCTACAATGAAGAAACCAGAGGCCATGGTAGGACGACATCGGTGCTGTTCAAAAATCAGTCGTTGATACCAAGTCTTATTATGTCCCAGGGTCCTTCCTGGGAGGCGCTGCGCTCAGTGCACGGGGTCTGCAGTAGGTACGCCGAACTATCGCACTGTGCAGATCCTCATTGTACGCACGTTAGTCTCGTTCGGTGGCGTTCGAAAACCATGGAGTAAGCTCAGAGTCATCCGCAGTAAGGGTTCTCACTTTCAAGTTCCCTTTAGGCTGTTAAGCTTACTTTAACTGCATAGCACTCAAGTTGCCTTCATGCTGAGAAATCAGCACCGGTATGACCTTCGTCGTTTCGGCCACTCGGCGGAAAAATTGTCGCTGGTTCAGATTAGATTCGAGTCAACCATCGCCTCAATGGATTAGCAGGACGGATCTATGCGTGTTTCTACAACGAGCAGAACGAGATGCTCAGTGGATGCAATTCAGTGTGAAAATTCATTTTGGACGAGAATTTTCATCCGAAAATTTTTGAAGGCTACTCCCTACTTGCGGTTGTACCAACTGATCCCGAAGTTGCTCGCACTGCCGCAGATGACTTTACATCGACTTTTGGACCTGAGCTCTCTTCATCATTACCCGCATCTGCACCGCCGGCCTTCGAAGGCGAAGATCAGTGGATTTGCGGGCGGGATCGGAATCTACCGCCTCTGCAACTGAGAGTCAGTTGTGCAGAAGTGGCATCCCTCCCAATCAGGACCGAGACGGAACCGCAGACGTTGATCGATCGGTTGCTCAACCTTTGATGAACGAATCAGGGACAAGGACAAACGCGGAAGTGAATAATGTCGCAGTCTCTGAAGCGACAAGGGATGTCGATGTTGAAGAAATGCGTAGACGTAGGCTGGATAAGTTTGGATATTTGGATATGATAGTGAGGCAGAGACAGAGACAAACGCGGAAGAGACCGGCATTACAGACTCCGAAGCGCTCAGGGAGGAATTAATGTCGAATAAATTCGTAGACGCAGGTTGGAAAGATTGGAAAGGCTGGAGGTTGGATATTCGAACCGTCCACTAGAAAAGACACAGTTTGGTCACAGCTGACTCAGCCGACCATGACAGTGTGATCAGCATGGTGATCTCTCACCCGAGATCAATTGGAGAAGCTAACAAATTGGTGACTTACAGTAGACTTTCTCATAATGCATAAGGTGATATTGGATAATGCACAAGTTTTTGAGGGAAAGTCCAGTGTGGTATGGTTGTGTACCTGCCAAAATACATGCTCATAATGCATAATTCTCATAATGCATTGGATTTTGAGACTCCTGACAGTATGCATTATGAGAAAGGCTACTGTACTTGGAAATAAATTGTACCTATGTTGGTAGAAATGTATGATAATTATATTTGGTACAAATTTATTATCTGGTCTTCAAATGAAAACAATAAGCAGAGTTATGAACTCAGGTGCAATGTGTTTTCAGATTTGTCTTGGCTCTTTTGTCTATTCATTTTTGTGCTTGTCTGCCCATAGGCAGACAAGGTCAAATATGATTAGGTCCCAAAGTGGGTACATCTCTGTAGACATATGTACCCTCTGTAAGAGAGTTTGTGCTATATTCAAATGTTGTACATAGTTAAACTACAGTCATCCACTGGCACTTGAGCCAAACACTGTTTGCACATGAATTTTGGTCACTTCTGGCAAAACAATTGTTGACACTACATAATATGATGTCTTGCTGTGTTCCACCATAAGTCAGGCTTCATTTGAGGTTACTATTGGACCTAGGTACAATGATTTACACCTAAAATTATGAAGTTTCACTGGTTATACAGTAAAATACAAACAGTTAAGGTTATTTAACTGATATAATATGTACATTTACACATTGGTTTGGTGCTCACAACATCTGATTGGTGAATCAATGGCTCCTAGTCTTGCCAGTGTGATGCTGGTGAAGAGAGTCTAGTGAGGAGTTTATCAGTTTATCAGTATGAGCAATATACCCAATTAGGGAATGTGGATATAAGGTAGTTTGTCAAGCATGTCAAACAAGCAGAGGCAATAATAATAATAAAACCTGCCCATTAGTGCCCACTGCTTGCACCATGGCAGGCTGGGCAAAATCAAAGTGCAAAAAGCAATGTACCATGATTGCCAGTCAAGAAGAAGACTTAGCATATGGAACAAAACTATGGCATGAGGACCAAGAGAAGCTGGAGAAGGGTTGAAGGGGTCTTCAGGCAATTTGTTGCAAGGCTACAGAAGAGATGAAGAGGCAGGAGAAAGGACATGTTATCATCAACTGGGCTACTCTCATGAGGTGACTCAAAGGAGGAGGAAGTTGTCAACAAGTCAATGAAGAAAATCATGGTTGGCTTACCTCAGATGAAGAGGAGAGTGTAGTGGAGTTTTGCATCAACCTTGCAGTATGAGGTTACCCCCTTGACCACAGAAGGCTCAAGTTTCATGTTTATGAAATCCTACAAGCATGACTCAGTGATTCTTCCCTAGAGACAGGGGTTGGAATAAATTGGACAGGGCATTTTCTTGATTGGCACTCACAGTACTTGAGCATGATTAGAGCTCTTCACTCAATACCGCTTGTGGGCAAGCAGTCAACAAGCACACTCACAAAGCATGGTGTGACTTACTTGAAGGCACCCTTAATGGAAATAGGATTGTTGAGGACTACATCTGGGCTGCAGCTGAGCCTGGCTTTAAACCTGGAAATGGATGCTGCCAACATGTTATTGGACCTGAAAGATGCAGTGTCAACACCTTTGACCAGCTGGCATGAAGACAACACCCTGAAAGCCTTGTCAGTTCACCTAATTAGATGATAAGATAACCTACTCACATAGTCATTGTAGTGTTGCTCATTCACCAAAAGGGTGGACTGATGGTGCAATTGGAAGTCTTTGGATCAAAGACTTTGACAATATGACCTGTGAGAAGGCCAACGGGTGAGCCTGTCTCCTCCTTGTTGATGGACATAACTCCCATTATACAAGGGAGTTCCTGGATTATGCAAGAGATCAGAATATCCATGTGCTGTGCTACCCTGCACATGCCACTCATATCTATCAAGGTCTTGATGTTGTTGTCTTCAGTCTATTGAAGAATTACTAGACACAGGAACATGACAATTTCGAGAGTGCAACACATCAAAAGATCACCAAGAATAATTTCATCAATATCTATGGAAGAGTTCACCTCAGAGTGCTTACTCCCACAATGGTTTGCACTGCATTCAGAATGGCTGGTGTCTGGCCATTCAACTGCAGTATTGTGATGGAGGATATGATGGCTCCAAGTTTAGAGACTTTGTCTCAAGGCCAGCTGCTGCTTCCACAGCCCAGCTCTGTTTGCATTATCACATCCCTTATGCAGCATCAGTATCAAAACAGGACCAAAAATAATTTGTACACCACAACACCATCAACCCCTGCACCTGGTCTGTCCCATGCTCCCCAACAACCATCCTACCTGGGTAGTGTTGCCTCAGCTTGGCTTTTCATTTCTGTGGCTTTTTGTGCAGCTTTTG
>KN825174.1:0-27800 GCA_000827395.1 Paxillus rubicundulus Ve08.2h10 | reverse complement strand
ACACCCGGGCCCGACTTTGCTGGCTTACTTGTTCGTTTCTTGCACGCAAAGTCGATTAGAACTCCCAAAGAGGGCTACAGCTGGCATTTCGATGTTTTGAGAGTCATAAGACATTTCATAATACTGCTTAGAATTTAATATTATACATCACATTTCATGGCCTCTTAAAATATCATATTTTAAACCCACTGAGAATCTTTCACATAACGAAATATTAAATATTTTCGCAGTTATTCTGTTGACCCATTAGATATAATATTTATCACCTACCAATGCGGGTATGTATAACATAATATATTTCGATTCCATTCTAAAAGCTATTCTAAAGCCCTTTAAACAACGAAATTCCTGGTGTTAAGGAGCGACACCACCTCTCCATGGGCACAAGATTATATAATTCTTTCTCACAGGTACAAACACGGATACAGTATTCGCGGAGTTCAAACTTATCTGAGATGATCGCGTTGAAAGATTCAAGGAAGGAAACATATAAGTAAGAGCCAACAAAACTCCAGGATCGTGCACCATCATGTCGACAAACTCAATAGATGAAAACCAGAAATCTGTCGTAATCGAAGGCGTCTCAGCGGGAGATGAACTATCACTGAGGTTCCCCCCTTTTCCTCCTCTCCCCGATGGTGTCACTATCGTACCGTTCAACGAGTTCAAGGTGGCGGGATACAATCGCATCACGATCGAGGCTGGAGAGGAGGTCGAAGTTGATGGATTTGCCGGACTGCCAACTATCAAAGTTTTGAACGAAGAGGAGGCCCGTCAGAAAAGAAAGGCTAAAAAGAAACGACGCACTGCTGGTTGCGCTACGGATGAGAGCGGTCGCCTCATACCTTGGTGGGAAGAGTGGGAAGAAGGCGAAGCATTGCGCACGACGAGCATTACCTTTAATAGGTACATGTTACACGCTCCCGTAACCCTCCCAACGCTTATAACTCACATGTCGATCTAGCAACATAAGCTACTTGGATCGCGTATATCAAGCTGCTGATGACTTCCGAGTCGGTCGTACTTGGCCTGAAATCTCTTTCGGAGTCAGGGTCATATGGGATCAGGCTAGTGTTTCTATCGCGCTCTCGTCGCTGTTTATCAACGTTTTCGCATAGTTCCGGCTCTATGTCGGCATGTTGTCTAGCATTCCAATCTACAAAAAAACCAAGAGCAGCCAAAAAGGACAGGTTGACGGCCCTGATAACGGTGATGAAGCTTCAGATGACGAAGATGACGCACCCAAAGCGAAGCAAACCAACGCCGCCATCGTTCAGGACTATCTGGAACAAACCGCTCATCCAGGCAAACAGCTTGAACCAACTGTCGACGACTCAACTGCAGAGGCTAATCTTCTTCGGGCTTTCATCGATGACATGGAAAAGACAGTGAAAACGTTCCTGTCATCTCACATGCGAGATTCGGGCCTGATCTGGTCGGCTTCATTTACTCCGCCTAGGTTACCCACGACCTTCTGATCTACCTGATCTACCAACAGGACGGAAAGGAATTTACTCATAGCACCAACGGTGTTGCATTTCTTCTTGCGCTTCATGCTCCGAAATGGGGTATTCGCTGATGCCTCGGAACACCTCGACAACCTGAGGCGAGCTGTGGCCGTCGCTGGGCTCGCCAGGAAGGAATTGCCTCTCACCGCAACGCTCGGGCAAATCCTTCCCGGACAATTCGATCTGGCTTGCAAGGAGTGCTTTGGGAGCAAGGGAAGCCTTAGAGTCCACATCTCTGTTACTCCCCCTCAGGTCGACGAGACCGCGACCCATGACCACTCCTCTGACAGCGATCTCGTCGACAGTGCATTCGAGACGGAGCTCAAGGAACACGACATCGAAGTTATTCCATCAGACGTCGTTCTCGATTCCATCACAGCTAAACAGATCTTAGAAGACAACCTTGACAACGATGCCAATATTCCTGTCACACATATACCAGTCGCTGGAGACCCCTGGACTGCAGCCATCCTGGACGAAGCATATACCACATCTTCCTGGACAGACGTGCACGTTCCCTCGTTGATGGAGATCCTTGGTCCGACGGTTCTTCCTTTAACATTCTCCACCGGTATCGTGGAGTTTTCTACGCGAAGAATTCGCACCATCACTCCCCCAGAAGTGAACGCGACTTCATCAGTGGTCGAACAGGAACTAGAGCGCCGTTTTACCCGTGTTGTGATGTGTCCGTGGATACACAGCGAATCAGAGGAAACCCTCGATTTCCAAAAGCCCGTCATCGCACTTGGGTCGAACGGAGCTGTCGTTGCTGAGTTCACTCCAGACGGCACTGAAGTTATCGAAGACGATGACCCGTATGACCCTTATAACGACGACGTCACTGTCCTCATTGATCAAACAACTACGGAGAAGCTGAGCATCGGGATGGGTCTCTGTGGTACATGGGTGCAGATGAGGCCTGATGGGAAGTTGAAGAAACGTCCGAGAGAGTGTTATTGGTATATGGAGGATCTGGTGGCAACATTTCCTAGTTTCCACACGGAGTCGGATGTCAGGCCTGAAGATGATGTTCCTGCTCCGGACGATACAGATGTACCTGATAGCTAATCGCCAGGGATCGCAACGGACCGGTTCGGGACACGATTATTTCCTACAGACCCGTCTTACACTGGATACCTCGTGTTCACATGTTCCCTCCTATCCTCGCGGGTGCCGCAGGTTTGACCTTGTTGAAATTCCAGAAAGTTGATGATGATAATCCGTTCTTGCACTAAATATTACGGCCATGAGGTGCACTGTGACCAACATGGTCAACTTCAGACTGTATCACTTCATCCTCAAACAATCGCTGGGTTTGGCTGCCGCCAAGCTCAAGTTGGAATCCGGTGGTAAGTATTAGGCTGCCCTACCTATGTTGCGGTCAGTTATTCCACATGGAGCCAATTGCGTCTCTAATCCAGGTCAATGTCACCTTCCACTTCAGATACGATCAGCTCAGAGGGAACCTATCAAAACAAACAATTGGAACCAGCGAAGGTGTCGACGTGTTGTAACTCGCACGTGAATGGAACGTTGACCTGGCTAGAAAGTGGGTACTTATCCTGTCTCTTCTTGCTGCCTTTCGCCTGCCTTTGGCTCGTCGTGCTGTCCCATTCTCTTAACCACCTTGATTCAATCTCGCACACAGCTCCAACATCACGGTTGTAGGTTGCATGCTAGTCACTACTAGCCCATTGGCACTGGGATTGAATCTTGAGCCTCGATGAGGCCTTGAGGCTGAAGGGCTCGCCTCTACGCTTCGTCACCAGCAAAGCACAGCCCGCTCGAACGTATCAACCGCAGGGCTGACTCTCCAGCTCGTTTCAATCCTTCCACTTGACTATGTCTACACAAAGGCTGGGTGACTACCTCCCTCTCGACCATGATGCTCCACACGGCCCGCTGCCCTGGCATCGTTGAGCGTATGTACCATTCGCCTGCGTTTGTCGCGGTGGGGTAGTTTGTTATTTTTTCCGCCGCTTGAGCCTTTCGGTGCTCTGGCGTTTCATGGGCAAATACCTTTTCCAGATTCTACCATCGACCTAACCAATCGATATCGGAGAGCGACAACGTTGTGTATCGTCTTGATTGCAACCGCCATTTTTACACTAAGCTCCCTGTAAATTATCGTTATCGTTATGTGCTGTGTGATTTTAGGCTTTCAGGCTGACGTTGGGTCATGCAGCTTCTTCACAAAGGCCATTACACGAGCGCTCGCTGGCCGTTTCCCCGGCCGCTATCGTTCCAGGGGCTGCGCACAGGAATCGAATCATCAAAAGGGTCCTTTGTTCTCGATCTGGAGCGGCCTTCCTGGATTATGACAACCACCCTATGTATCCCATGCGTGGTCGTGTTGAACACCTTGACTGCCGCGTAAGTGTGCGTGTGTCTGCCTTAATCCCGGCTTCATCCAATGAAGTTCGAAGGTGGGTCACGCTCTTGACGCCGTCATTTATTGTGCTCGACTTCGACACGATTGGCTTAGAGCTGTATTTGGGTACCTTGAGTACACTGACGGGTGGGTCACTCCGGGCGCAACAACTGTACCTTGGCCCCACGGAAACATCACCGATGCGATGGATTTTTGGTCCAGATCTCAACGGCATGTTATTTCTTCAAATGACCAGAGAGAAATGGCTCTTAATACATTGACATGTCTATAGTCGCAATCGACCTTACTTCATAGCTGTCATGGGGGTCTTCCGTTGCGCTCGGAGCGTTTGGAGTGCCAAGTCTGCAAACCGTTCGAGGCTTCAGCGCACCAACGTACAATATTTCCACTGGTATGTAATAATTCCTCGTGTCAACAAGCTTAGAGGTATCATTGTACATCGGGTGGTATGATCCCAGCCCACGTGAATTTGACACAATCGGACACCATGGCTGATAGACCTGTCGTTGCTCACGTTGCCTCCAATGCTTCATATCCCCGTGGTCTCTCGTCGAACTATACACTCCTTCAGCAGGGATTTACTGCAGATGTTACGCGTCGGCAGCAGAACTTCTCAGAGACAGGTTCTGGTTTCCCATCCATGACCTTTCTCAATGCTACCCTTCCATCACCATCCTTGGGTCAGTCCCAGCCAGGCTCCTACACTTCTTTAGTTTCATGGGCATGGTCAACGAATTGCACGGCTTATTCGTCTAGTTGTATGTTCCAACTTTCACCCATTATTTTGCTCTCAAATCAATCATGTGCTCATTTGTAGATGTGGGGAGCATTTTGGTATCAAACTTCGGCATTTCCATTGCTCGAGTTCTGTCGGGACTCCGGTATCTGCATTTCAAGATTTTCTTGGGCCATCCAATCAATCGGCGCATAAGTGCAGCAGGTGGCCACGTTTTTATAGATCTAAACCATTTGCAAACTCAGTTGTCCTCATGGGGAGTGCCAACGGATCGTACGCAACGCCCTCTGTGCCTGTGGTCTGTGAGGTCACCCCAGTTATCACGACTATCCGCGTTCAATACAGCGGAACAATCTTAACGTCTCTGATATCGTGGATAAGAGACCACTCAACGTCAACGGAAGTCACTGGCCATTACTTCTCTGACCGGGCGATCAGTGGCAGCGGCAGTCTATGCTTCGCAGGGCATGATCAACAATTCTGTCATGGACAGCATAAGATACACCATGGACGCGTGTTTTGCATCACACGACCGTACTTCAACGTCAACAGTGTTCTTGTAAGCTGACTGCTGCGTTACGCCTTGCTATAACGCCTGACAATCGTGAAATTCCCAGGGAAATTATTTGCGCGGTATGGTGGAGTACTGCAGCTAGGGCACCGCGGTGAACACCAATAAGTTTAATGAAACTCTGATATATGCAGACCCGTCGCGACTTGGTCCTCGTGAACGCAAAATATATCTCGGACGAGATGCTGATTGTACTCGACATATCCAAGTTTTCCGGCTACAGTTAGGCACTACTAGTAGTGTAGGGAGACTATAGTTGACACGATTTTTCATGACTTTCACGCTGTACACCCATCGAGATCTTTGATCACTGTTCTTTCTTGAACGTCCTCCATGCGAAGAACCTGCATAATTATTTTTCCAAGTGATGGTACATCCGTGTAACACTCGGGCCTACTGGTTCTATGGTAAAATTTCTTGGATGAAATGATGCAGCGGCATGCAGCCAATGCATACAAGGCTCGCATCCTTGCCTGTTGAAAGTTGTCCAACAGTGGTAGAAACCCTAACCTTGATTCGGGATTCGAAATTTCAGGAGATTACCTTTCTCAACTACTACCATCACAACCCGCGATGAGCAGCAGAGCGTCCACGGCCGAACCCGAGCTCAATGATGCACTCTTCGTCAAAGGTGGTGCTCCCGTCCGTTTCTGTTTCCACCACAGCATCAAGAAGGGGCAGGATCAAATTACTCGAAACGTGGAGGTGAGCTCAATCTTGGAGGACATTCTTCATTTTCTGAGTTATCGTCATATGCATCTGCTGTTATAGTCTCACGGGGGTCAAATAGTCGACGATGAACGAGAAACCGATGTTGTTCTCGTTGGCGAAGGAATAGACATTGAGCTCATACGCCGTCGATATTATTCCTCCCGCGAGCAGTTTCGGATGGAAATATTCGTCGAACCATGCAGCTTTGTGCAACATTGCATCGATTCCGAGATTTACAGGCATGTAAGGCCACCGAAGCAGGGTATGCCGGGTCGTGCGCCAGGCGGGTACGTGTTTTGTGGCATGATCACACCTTAGGGTAGCTTATCACACGCTTTCCCCGCATTGCTCATGTCGTGGACAGGCGAACCGGCTTCACTCCAGAGGATGACGATAACATTGCATATCATCTGGCTACTATCTACCCTAGTAAAGCGAATGGAGGTCGGCTCGGAATCAAGACGTACAGGGACTTGATGGACTTGGTATGCATAGTTTTTTTTATTTACATAGATGGCGTTCGTCACGCTCCTGATAGTCAGACAAGCCGGAATTTGCGTGGGCAAGACGACATACTGCCCACTCTTGGCGTGAACGGTACAAGAAGAACCAATTGCGACTGGATCCGCTCATTGACGACCATGCTGAGCAGCTGAAAGACGTCGGACACCATTTTGGCCATGATCCTCGGTCGCGTCGGCATCGGCTTCTGCAGTGTTACAAGGAGGAGGAGGAGGAAGAAGAAGAAGAAGAAGAAGAGCAGGAGGAGGGCGAAGGCGAAGAGCAGGAGCACCAGGGGCGCAAAAGACAAAGGGAAGGAGGAGAGCCTGCACGAGGAGACGCAGCTGCGCGCGATTACCTTGCCCGGAGCGAACGGAAACTCGCGCTCGAAGAAGGCGACGGTCCACATGAAGAGCAAATTGCAGAGCAGGGACCAGAACGGATGAAGCGCCACCGCCCACGTTCTACTTCGCATCGTCGGAGCGGCGTGCGTGTGTCGCCTGCTAAGAGGCCACGCCTAGAGGTGGCGTCATCGAGACAAGAACACCAGGTACCGGGACTAGAACAAGGCCAGCGCGAAAGTGAACAGCCACGTAAGCATGTCGAAAGAAATGTAGAAGGATCCCCTGAAGTAGAGGATGATCTTTTCGGTGACCGTGAGTACGGTGAACAATTGGAGTACGACTTTACAAATATTCCAGAGTAAGTCGTTATGGTGCCAGGGGTGGACTTGATGGACTGACTGCTTCGTCTAGTAGCGCTGAGTTTCCGATGCTGCCTTCACCACGAAGTAATCCAATCACTGACGATCCGGCTCCCCCTGCACCTACCCAGGCAACTTTAGTTGCATCGCCTCGCGCAGAGGAAAAGAAAACTAGTTCGTCTCCGATAGCAGCCGAAGCACGTGTTCGGCAGCCGCCTCCATCCTCTATCCCTGCTAGCTCTCAGATAACGTTAGCCATGACCCAGGATCGCGCCGCTGTTCAGCGTACACGACGCGGTCCCGTTCAAACTGTTCCTTCGGATCCGGCTTCAGCTGGAGACGCTCCGTATCGAAATACTCGAGCCAAGTCGCGATCGGTTGAACCACCACCCCATACGGCTAGTCGGTGGACGCGAGAGGAAAAAGGGAAGGGGAAAGCCAAACAGGAACTTGAAGTTGTTTCTGAGGACGGACACGCTGACGAAGAAAATGGATATCCGGAAGAGGTCGCCGCCGTCACCTTGTCAGGCAGCCTGCTCATGGGGGAGACATTAGAAGATGAAATGGTTGTGGAGGACTTACTCGTGGAGACTAGCGCGAGTGAGGGCATTGGTGCCGAAGACCACAACTCTCTTGCGTTCGGGGTAACGCAAGAGATCGCGGACGCGGACGAACCATCTGATTCGGATGATGCAGAAACCCACCGTTCACTGGGGCCTTCCAATCACAAGGGCTCTACAAAGCATGAATCCGGAGACGACATGGGGTCTGAGAGCGGTGATTCATCGCCCGAAGACGACAACGAAGATGATGATCGCCTTCAGAGAATGGCCAATGCTTCGCTTGTTCAAGCTCGAACGAGCCCATCGGCTGCTCCACTTCCTCGCGTGACGCGTTCGATGACCCACTTGGTGGCCCATGTCACCCCCCGTCAGACCAGAGGGACTCAAAACCACATCCGCGAGGCACAATTTCCGAGCCCTGGGACAAGAGCATGGGAGGTAGTCGACCGAGTCAATCTGGAAGAACGGATGCTCCCGTACACCCCTCCGCGTGGATCCAAGGCAGAAAGGGTGGTAAAGGCGCAGAGAGTTGATTTCGACCCGTAGTTATATGATATTCTATACCCTAGTCATTGTCTAGTCATTTTTTAAGGTTAATTTACTGGAGTGGCATGTGTGGGTCCGTGCACGGACCTTCGCCAAAATGGGCAAGCCTTGCCTTTCGTCCGTCCAAGCTAGAACTCCTTGCACGCACCTCTCAACAGCGAGCACAACGACAACAAGCCTCAAATTTATTCCTGTTTCGTTTATCACCTATAACATAGTCATTTCTTCTTCGATCGTGCGGTCCCCCACAAACCAAATTATCACTGAAGACGATGACTAACGTATCCGCAGGCTCAAAGCGCTCCTGGGAGGGTCACAATGGCGAGCCAGAGTCACAATCTTACAAGAGGCAGCGGGGAAGAGAAGATTCAAGGAGTTGGAGGGACGTGCACCTGAGATCCCCAGACGACAAACGCGGTAAACCCAGCAGTAGGCGGGACAGCCGCGATAGACGAGGCCATAGATCACGGGAACGTGACCGGGAAAGAGTTGAAAGGGATCCTCGACGGGCAAGCGACTATGCTAGAGATCGGGATAGGCGTGATGGCCGCGAAAAAGATCGTGAACGGGACCACAAACGCAGGGACGACGACCGAAGAGACGGCCGTCGCCGGACCCCAGCCCCGCCCGACCAGCTTTCCCCTGTTGTCTCGAACGGAAATGTTCCTCCACTGCCCCCTAGGGCTGACTCTGATAGAGAAGAAGGCGAGTAAGTAAATGTTTCTCTTCTGACTCTTCACACTTCGACGCATCTGGTTGCGCAGGATATCTCCCGGGCATTCTCCTAGACCTCCCTCCCCGACCCCCTCCGAGCAACATCAGACGAAACCGTCCCAACCAGCACCCGAATTAGATCTCGAATTAGATCCGGCAGGATCCGATGCAGCCTTTCAGGCAGCTAGACGTGCTCGCCGACAGGCCATTCTAGCAAAGTACGCTGGAATTGCCAGTACTACCCTGAGTGTCAGCCTCAGCCCAGGACAAAGCAGTGCGGTCCAGCCGCCTCAGCCTGTTTCCTCCATTTCTGATCTACAATCTCAACCGCACAGCTCCATCGACACTCGTGAGGTTTCAGGAGAGCCTATTACTCAAGGGAGGAATGGGTCAATCGGTATGTCATCCCGCAGCGATGGCGGATCCGCTCTAACTGCACGCTCTGTACAAGATAAACGAGATTCGGTTTCCCCAGCACCTGAGCCAGACATGTTTGAACTGGCGAAAGATGAAGAGGAGGGCAACGCGCGTACGGAGGCTCAAGCTCAGGATGGTACTGGTGAACAGATATCTGCGGCTGATTACGACCCTAGTTTGGACCGTCGCGAAGATGCGCACAAGCGAGTGTACAAGGCCGAGCGTAATATCATCAACCTCGATGACACGGAGGAGGTGGAGGAAGAGGAGGATGTTGACGACATGTTTGCGATATCAACTTCAGAGAAAAAGGAGAAATTCAAGAAGGTTAAGAAAGTTGTGGTTCGTGCTCATCTTCTCCCTTGTCTCACGCGGTCTTACACCCTACGTAGAAACCCGCAGCTCCAGCCCTGATCACAACAACGCTGGACTCTGCATCGGATCCAGAAGGTTACTATCAGGTCATCCTCGGTGAGCAACTGGATGGTGGCCGTTACCAAGTCTTTTCTTCTCTTGGAAAAGGGATGTTTGCGAATGTTGTGCGAGCGCGAGTTCTTCAAGAAGCAGGCGAGAGCGGCAGAGAGGTTGCTATCAAGATAATTAGAAGTCAGGAGTCAATGTTAGTGCCCTTTTAGAATCGGTTCGTTCTTGTTGCTGAATATGTTTTCTAGGTACCGTGCTGGGTTGAAAGAAGTCCAGATTTTGAACAAATTGAGGCAAGCTGATCCGGACGACAAAAAACATATTGTACGCTTAGAGCGAACCTTTGAACACCGTGGACATCTTTGCCTTGTTTTCGAATCAATGAGGTATGCTATCATATGACATCCGTTGCCTCCTTTCGCTGATAGCATTTTTGGACCAGCATGAATCTTAGGGATGTTGTCAAACGGTTTGGTAAGGACGTTGGCCTGAATATCAAGGCCGTGAGAGCCTATGCACACCAGCTCTTCCTTGCCCTGAGTTTGCTCAAGAAGGCAAACATCATGCACGCAGATATCAAACCCGACAACATATTGGTAAGCCTACGTCAAGTTGACATCTGTCAGTCAAATTGATAACTAGCTTAGGTAAATGAGCAAAAGACCCTTTTGAAGCTCTGCGACTTGGGCTCAGCCTCTGACGCATCTGAGAATGACATCACTCCTTACCTAGTCAGTCGCTTCTACCGCAGCCCAGAAATCAGTACGTCGCCGCAATTTGCTTGCTGTCGCAAGCTCATTCATCCTAGTTCTCGGAGTGCCTTATGACCCAGCACTTGATGTCTGGTCCATTGGATGCACACTTTACGAATTATACACTGGAAAAATTCTTTTTCCAGGGCGCTCCAATAACCAAATGCTTCTGCTCATGATGGAGCTGAAGGGACGGTTCAATGCCAAAATGATCAAGAAGGCGAAATTTGGGGAAATGTACTTCGACGAACAGGGTGGTTTTGAGAGTGTTGAAACGGACCGTGTTACCGGAGCTGTGAGTAAACGTGACCTTGTGTTATTGTCTTGTTCTATCATCTGACCTTGTGTCTACCAGGACGTTGTACGAAACGTGCATATCTCGAAGCCCTCTCGGGACCTGCGTTCCAGGCTCATGCCACCATCGTCTGTGAGGCTGAAGGACGACGAAATGAAGCTCCTCACGTCGTTTATCGACTTATTGGACAAGTGTCTCGCACTCGACCCAGCACGCAGGATTGCACCCAAGGAAGCGCTAATTCACCCGTTCATCAGAGGGTAAGAACAGCTCACGCCGCGGTGTGGTACCCCGAACGCATCCCAGCCGCCTACTATTTCAGTAGTGTTCGTTTGTGTATTTATGCTTTTCCGTCCGTCCTTTTATTAGTAAGAAACTTTTGCGATTAGACAGGTCTGAATGTCGACAGCTGGATTCTCGCGTCCCGGGAGGAGTATATAACGGGCCTCCACTGCTACTTCCTTGCTACTCCCTGTCCAAATGGCGTCTCAGTTGAAGCCTATCTTTTTTGTGAGCAACAGTAAGAGCGAGCAACCAGCGACGGCTACGCCAGCAGGAGCTATGGCAGAGATAAACGGCACCGCCAGCCTTCCGACGTTCGATGAACTACCCAAGTTCCACGAACTCGATGGCTGCGCATGGGGACTCTGGGGCAAAGACGACGAACTGGGAACCGTCAATCTGTTGACCGAGGACGTCGTCCAGAGGGCTGCGAAGGAGGAAATTCGGTATCTCCGTATCTGTCTGCGTCTACTATTCACATTGACGCAACGACTTGCTCTAGCACCGGGAAGACGGTCTCGTTGAATTGGTATGTCGTTGGAGAACCTGGCGGGGTGGCTACCGCTAATCAATTCAGCTGACACCGACATGTATAGGCCGATCCACTTCCCTTCCAGAGTGGGTGTTGCTCGACCTCTTTTTCTTCGTCAAGTCTGACAACAGACTGAAGCCCCTCTTCGGACGCAAGATTCCCTCCATAACTACATTCAGCAAGTATGACTCTTCCGTCCCAGTCAGGGACGACGTGATACACATCATATGTGTCACCTTGAGCCCCTATCTCACACCTGTCCATACCGAGTTGTTACAGAATACACAGTCCGGTTCCCAGTGGGACGGCCTCAAACACTATGGACTGTGCGAGTATAACGTGTTCTACAACAAGTACGCCAGGGCGATATGTGTGCGCGCCAGCTAATGCTCACGGACCTCAGCAATCCTGGTGAATCTCTTCTGGGAGGCGAAATGGAGATCCATGACCCAAGCGAGATCGAGCCCGCCCGCGCGAAGCTCGGGATGCATAGTACGTCCCTGTCTCTCTATTCTGCGCCCCAGCCGAATGTGTGGTACCCTAGACTGGTCAAACCACGGTATCTGTGGGCGTGGTGTGCTCCTTGACCTCATCCACTACTACACCGCCGCGGGTGACGCTCTGCCGTACGACCCTTGGACGTCGCACCCCATCACAGTTGCCAACCTCGAAGCGTGTGCAAAAGAGCAGGGCGTTGTGTTCAGACAGGGTGACATTCTTCTCGTTCGTGTCGGGTTCATCCAGAAGTTCTACGCCAGCTCCAACGAAGCCAAGGCAGCCCTCCGCCGTGAGGTGGGCACGGAGACATTGTAAGTCACGGCCCCCACCCTTCTATTCTGGCACAAATTTAAAAATAAAAATAAAACTCGCCTTCGTACTCTAGTGCTGGCATCGAGCAGAGCGAGGATATGAAGCGCTTCTTGTGGTAAGCATATGGGTCCAAACTGCCTCACTCCCGGGATCACGTCGTGACGCTGGTACCAGGAACAACCACTTCGCCGCCATCGCATCAGACGCGCCTTCCCTCGAGGTATATGGAAACCTTGAATGTGTAAAATGTGTAATCGTACGCTGACTCTGCTACCAGCGGTGGCCTGCGCCAGCAGGTGTCCCATCGCTCCATCAGGTGGGTCATACACACGAGTGGCATTGGCCGTGTAATGGACTGACACGTACCACGGCGCTCAGACCATCCTCGGGTGAGTGGCGAAGCGCCGGAAGTGATTCGTGGGTTGATGCGTGACACAAGGCTGTGGGGAATGCCCATAGGTATGTCCGCCTACCCTCAAGGGGCGGTGATGAGTTGCCAACGAGTCTCATGTCGCCGCCCAAAGGTGAATTCTTCGATCTCGAGGCACTCTCACAGGCGTGCAGGGAAACAGGGAGGTACACGTTTTTCTTCACGTCTTGGCCGTTGAACATGTAAGTGGGCTACGCCTTCGATTCTGGAACTTGTCCTGATAGCATCGCCTTAGCATTGGCGGAGCAGCTAGTCCCCCGAACGCCGCTGTGAGTGATGACATTTGCGTATTTGGAAAGTGAAACAGTCTGATCTGTCAAATGAACCTAGGCATACTTCTGAACAGCCGGAGTGCGATGCCAGGGTCGATGCGGAGCGTCTTTGACCCGGATCTGTGTATACCTTATGCTGTGCGTTGGAGACGTGTAGGCTTGGTGGTTGAGATGCGGATGAAGGGCGGAGAGTTTTTTGGCCCATCTGGCACTGTACTACCCTCAACACTAGGCGTGTAGGATTAGCGGTTGGGATGCAGATCGGCGTTTTGAATGTATGTAATTAGTTATTGGATTTCAATCAGGGTTTCGATCAAAGAAAGCGCAGTATAATTACAGGAATTGATATATGGTGGTGGTATCGTTACGATAGTCATGATAGTGGCATGTCATCTTTAACCTTGGACGGTTCATAGTATAGAATAATCCTACGTGGAACATCGTGATAGAACCAAAGGGGATCATACAATCATACAGCAAGGCTGTGTCTCCTGGCGTCGTCAGCTTCGAGTACCCGGCGAAGGCTGCTGCTGCCGCGTGTGGATCCGCTCTGAGAACTTCGACGCCGACCGTCAGTGTTCACCCAGCCGCCCACGGCGTATTCCGCGTCTGCCTGTGTGCCGTCGCTCTCTTCGTCATCATCGACAGGCACGTATGGTCGGGATCTCTTGCGTTTGACGGAAGTGGCGGCTGCCGAAGACGAATTAGAAGTAGACGTGGATGCTCTCGGGGCGGAAGGTTGAAGCGAAGGAACTTCGCGCCCCGAAGAACCGTCGAGCGACGATCGCGGCTCGGCATCGTCACTTTGAATGGTTGTCGCCGAGAGTCGCTTTTTCAGGGCTGTGGTAACCGGGGCCGTAGGTGCAGGGTCAGGTTTCCGCATCTTCCTGAAAAACAGTTTACCATGAGCAACGGAACTCTCTTGGAGAAGGCTGTGATTCCCAAACTCACGTATTGAGCTTGGGCTCAGCGTAATTGACGCTCTTGCGGACTCTTCGTTCGCGTGCCCCTGCCTGTGCTTCAGATTCGGGGCCCGACATCGCACCTGAGGGTATGGGACTGGATGTGCGAGGAGTCGGCAACTGAGATGCTTGAGGTGTAGTGGCTGGTGTGCTGGTAGGTGTAGACAAGAAGGTTCGTGACGTGGCTACGGAAGTCGCAGCAGACGTCGGTATAGGCCCATCAGTATCAGGTGTGCGCTGCCGATCGCGATCTTGCCGAAACAAAAGGGGTCAGACCGCATTTCAATTTACCAACATGTGAAAATGTAGGGGAGGCATGCGTACCAGATGTGTTGATCTCCAACGGCGGCAGGAGGGCACGACTTCTGGGGGAGTTTGTGACATCCTTTAGCCCAGAGTAGTCCTCCTCTTTGCGCTTCTTTCTCTCTCGCACCCTCGAGGGCCCGCCATCGGTGTCTTCAGGAGTGGTGACTTCCTTTTCAGCTTGTTTTGCCTTCTTTTCTTTCTTTTCCTTCCTTGCTTTAGTCTCATCTATGGAACCTGCCCTTGAACCTAGCATTTCATCGACTTGTCTCTCTTCATCATCTTCAGCCAACCCAGCATCCCTACGGACCGGGGATCCAAACGCAGGGCTAGCGGCCCTAGGGGGTACCAAGCCCCCAGCTCTCCCCGATCCCGCCGATGTACCAACGTCCGTATTGACTGAAAGCAATCCACTCTGCCTTCGACCCGTTTTCCGCTTCGTAGACGATTCACGTTCCGCCACGTTGACATGAAGAGGCGCTGGCAGCGGGGGCGGTGATGCTCGAGATGGCAACGGCAAGCGTGAAGCCGACAGTCTGTCCTTCGCTTTCCGACGAACGCACGACCCGAGGTTGGGGTCCTCGTCTGCTTCAGGCGATGATGCGATTTCTTCGTCCTCGTATATACCCGGGATATTCGGGGCACGAGAAAGCCGTGGCACCTGCGGAGACACATTAGGATCAATAATAGGGCGGCGAGCCTTGGGTGGTGGTTTCGGCTCCAATTTCGGGGAAGGTGCACCAGCAGGTATGCTAAACGACTGTCTCAAGAAACCGAGATGTTTTGAGAGATTCGCGGTCTTAGTATCAAGCTGGGTATGAGCGTTTCTGAATGGAAATGGGCACGAGCCGAATCAAGCCATACCGCAGCTTCCGTATCTGCCAGGATCTTCCTCGACTTCTCTTGTTCCTTCTTGAGCTGTGCAGCGAGTGCAATCTCGGAAGCGCGAAGCTTTAGATTCTCGACGTATAGCGTAGATATTTCGGTCTGAAGTTCTTCAATCCGAACGCTCAGGGTGGAGTTAAGTCTGATGCGTCGCAAGAGTAAGTTTGGTATCATGGTTATTGAGTATAGAGATCCTAACTTACTTCGTGATGTGCTTGTTTGCGAGTAGGAATCTCTTCTTGACTGCCACAAGAGTTAACAGCCCAGGAGCGAGGTACCGTAGCAATGTAACTTACAGTTTTCGAACTCTGTCAATGCGTCGTTCTGCCTGACGTTCAATGAGACCCGTGAGTCCCGCCTGCTCATCGTAAGCGGCGACGAGGAGGGGGGAGACTGGGTGTTCTTCAGTGGCTGTCCGGTGCCAGGTCCGTCGTGGTTGTCTTGTTCTTGACCACGCGCTGATATCGAACATATTTAAAAACCACGTGATCAGAACGCGTCTCTATATGGCAGATTTGCTCTGGCTGCCTCGAGGCCACTGTCTTTCAGCTTACCGTTTCGAGCCCACTCTCCATAAGTTCCTTGTAAAATACTCAAAAGATATATAAAGAGAGGGATACAAGGCTACACGTGCTAAAATACGGGGGTATTCCTGGTTATCATCATTGATCTCGACTGGCTTCAATCCCTTCCACAGACGGCGCATCACGCAACCAACCGTCAAAGTCGATATCCTTTTCCAACCACTCGCTAACACGATCGACGTGCTTCTCGACATCGAATTGTGAGTTAAAGCCCATGCCAAGGATACCGCTATTCGTGTGACGGGGGGGATTCTGACCCAGTTGGGTAGACGTGTATTGAGGAAGAAAGACGTTTGGGTTCTGAGCAAAGGAGAGCATGGGGCTGACAGGCGAATGTAGCAGCAGATTGTGGTTAGAAATGGGTGAATTGGAGTGGTTTGAATTGGGCGTAGAAAAGAATGATTTGGTTGACTTGGGTGGTGAAGGAAGCTTTTCAGGGAGATCCTGACCGGAGAGGTCATCTTCATGTACCAAGGGCGCAATTAACGCTGTCTCCAGGGGGTCCACGTCGTTTCGGTGCGAGGGGGCGGCACCTACGTTCAAATCCCATGTGCTTGGCAAGGCGGAAGCCGGCATACCCACTCGCTCTTTCCTCTGAGACGCTCCATCAGGTAAAATTGAGGTTGAACATTTGGAGGCAGGAGGCGGTGTAAGAGGGAGGGACCGACTTTGCGGAGTGGCCCGTGACTTCTTAGCTGATGGTGCGACAGTCGAACCTTGCTGAATATCATCCTGAGACAGTGAGAATGATCGAGGCCGTTTGATTGGCTGGAGAGCATCGATCTGTAGCGGCAATGGAGATGACAGGTTGGCAGCGTGGGGCTCTCCTTGGATATGCGCGCGATCGCCAATAGACCGTACAGAAGGTGTCGACGGGGGTGGCGTCGATGATGATGGAGGAAGGGGTAAAATTGGCGGAGGCTTTGCACGAACTAGCACCGCCGACTTGGCTTGAGGCAGCGGAGTCGAAGTCTCCAGGTGTGATGGGAACGACGGCGGAAGATACGACTAACAAGGTACATATGTGTGACAAAACGATTAGGAACGGTACGGTATATGACCTGGGTGCGCCTCACCGTTTCAGGGAAATCCGTAACCTTGGGCATATCATGGGTTACAAGCGAAGCTTTCAGGGGAGCCTCGGAGCGAACCGTTCCAATAGCATCGGGCGCTGCGGCAGCTACTTGGTCGATAGGGGGGTTTGGCGTGTTGGACAACCCACGGGAACCTTCGGGACGACCATGATCCTGAGAAGGACCTGGGACAGCGGGCCGACCGACATGCCCTTTGCTTGGCTTGGCAGTAGTCGGCGCTGCGCGCTTTACGACCGGAAAACCAAGGGAGTGACTTCTCTGTTGCCCTAGAACCTTCGCAATCACGATTGCCTGTTTTGCACCTACGCTCGTCGAGGCGGGTGAAAAATTTGCGGTATCCGGGGATACATCGGAAGCCATTGTCGCCTGCCAGTTCCTGACCTTCTCCTTGGCTTTGAGCAACGTTGTAGATGAAACGACCTGAATCTGAGACCCTGCGAGGAGTGGATCTTCTGACCGGACCAGTGCCGCCGAATGTGCGCGATTGGAGTGGCTTGGATCAAGTGCGATAGAAGAATGGACACTGGGGATTTGCTGAGAGGCTTTCATCTTTCCTTTGAGCCTCCTAATCTCCTGCCTCTTTCGCTCCCATTCAATCCACTCCTCTTCCTCGTCCGGTAATATCCACTCCGTGTCTTCCTCAAGCGGCCCTTGATCGTACTCTGAAAGTGACCAGTGCCTCCCTCTCACGCATCCCATCTTCAACACCTGGCTCAAATGTGTCCACATCCCATTCGCTGGCTCGCCCCCAGCGACATCAAAAATGACCTGTACTGCCTCCCTCAGCTTCTGGACACGGTGATCGAAGGCTGGCGAGTTCGAGCGAGAAGGTGGCGACAATACATCGTTCTGTGTGGAAAGGAATAGATGAACGTCTCGAAGGAGTTCTGAATAGTTTTGCTGCTTCTTGGGAGCAGGGCTTGACGTGAGAGGAGGCGAATCCTTCTGTGGGCCATTCGATTTGCTTTGGAAAGATGGGAATACGGGGGTGTAGAGAGACATCTGGCGCCCGCGGACCAGGCCTAAAACCAGGAAATTGAGAGCCTGCAACGACGGTCTATAGGGGGTGCACCGAAAGGTGGCACGGTCAAGGTCCAGGGTTAGTTCAGATCGCGAATAGAAGGTGACCAGGGGACATACGGCGAAAATGGCGGTAAATATGTGGCAGCTGTAAAATTGGGGCTGCTCGTGAGGAGAATTCGAAGGGTGCTCGTGAAGAGAAGATATCCAAAATCTGAGACTGTGTGCGTGCACGAGGTTCGGAGCAGGGATGAGTGTTTGCAGTTCAAATATTCCATATATGGCAAGTGAGTATATACACCCAAAGTCCTCTGCAGCGATGTCTCTACCACGAAACTTGTTTGCTGGACCCCGCTCGGTTGATCCGCCGAGGTTTACTGTGCAAAGAAGCTCTGCATTACGGGACACTCGAGGTGGCAAAAGAGTCCACTGTCCGTGTCCAGCTAGAACAGGTTACTGCCGCTGAGAACTACTACGGGCATTACATGCCACCGGGCTGCGTCCACGGTGTCCAGAACCAAACCGTGGGCACTAGTCGGACTATGGGCGGATCGTAGAGAACAGACCACGGAGATCAGAAATAACCAAGACAGCTTGAACGGCCGCAGTACGTTGAATTTGCGGCGAGGACGGCACGGGTATCCAAGTACCTGCATGCCCTCTCTGAGCCGCTGGTAGTAGGTAAATAACGATCAGATCGCTCGTCGACGCATCGCGTTCTCCCGCCAGTGATACGAGGGTTGGCGGGGAACTCAAGCGAATGACACCCTCTTCCGAGGCGCGCTTCCCTGCACATTGGCTATAGAATCGGCAGGGTGTCGCAACTGATTTTTGGACTCCTTTCGGGATCTAGCCTTCCCCTTCTTCGACTGAGCTCGCTGCTTGGCGATGACGGCCTTTGTCTCGTCCTGGCAATAAATCCATAAGCTGAGTGGGAGAACAGCGTTCTATCCGGTGATTTACCAGTCGCTTTTTCTTATCACCCGTCTCCTTGCGTTTAGATCGGGGCTTACCAGCCTGCGTGGAATGTTTGATGGGTTTCTTGCATTGCGGCGCATATCAAGAATTGATTACCTGTGGCTGATGATGTTTCCCCGCCTTCCGCGATGCCTTGTCTTCTTGCATTTTGGCTATTGAAAGTGCCAATCCTAGCGCATCCTATACATAGTAGACATTGATTGTCAAGAAAGCTGGAATGGAAAGGCCTCACTGTGCCATGTTCGTAGAAAATTTTCGCCTTCTTCTCCTTCGAGCCAGATGAAAGGGACGCGTTAAGCGGCTGTTTTGATTTGGTCATGGAACCTGCCTGGTATGATACTTTGTACGTTGCTGTGATGATAGTAGCGGAACGAAAGTGCTGTATCATTAGTCAGCACGAGTTGTGCTTTTCGCCGCCCTGAGTGCGTTTCAAGCTACACCATCACTGACTTGGCAACCACTGCCCTTCCCATACTCCTGTCATCTTGATTTATAGAAGGATCGCAGGCCGATGGGCCTACTCAAGACTGTCCATTAGACGCTTGACAGGTTTATGACATTTGTGGGCCGGTCAATCCTTCCCTGCGGTCCCGTTCCAGTCATATAGTATGCAGGGGGACACAGCGCGTTCACGGCAGTGAGGGTGACTGCATGCCAGTGTAGTCGCCCCTACCACTTGTCAAATAAGTTTCGCTGGTCAATTTTGTCTTTAAATTCCATGAGCCAGGGTATGTAGTTACAATTCAAACCAGGTTTTGTAACTCTCTCACAGCTCCCGTTTATCCCTATCGGTGTGGTCGCCGAATGCCAGGTTTCTTGTAGCCTGATTCAGGCTGATGCAGATAGTCCTTCCGCCGACCATCGGACGTTTTGTACCCACCCTGCCAGCACCCTACACGATTTAATAGTCTCCCTCAATTATGTGAAACCCTATCGCATCACGCACGCGACTAATCTCGTTAAGCATGGTCAGTCAATCTGTCTTCGTTTTGCACAGGTGCGGTCGTGTTAATCTTAAAGGTAGTATTCTTCTTCTTGGTACACGTACGTCCTTTGGTTATTGCCGACCAGATACAGATCTCATAGCATATCCTGGAGAATAAAAGGGGGCACAACCCCTCACTGTACTCATACACCCTGCTCCCTCACATCTTCATCCACACACACTTTCCAAGCCTCTCATATACTGAACTCATTATGTGCCGCTGGAGACAGTGAGTGCCTTGCCCGAAGGAACCTCGGAACGACATTTCTTTGCTCACAAACCGTGTCCCCCAGCGTACGAAACGTCTACCTGGCTTGTGGCCACGCCTTTACCCTCGTAAGTGAGCGGCTCTGCCCCGTCGTCGGTTAGCCTGACTGTAACTGACTTGTACTGCAGCCCGAAGAACTCGTCAGTGAAACGACACGATTTTCACCCTCTTCTGACCTCATCACTGGCAGATTGTCTGTGAGAACCGCAACTGCAAATTCAGCCCCAGCCATCCCCGCGATTGCGCTCCTCCCAAATGCAAGCAGACTTGCTGGCAATAGTACGGCCATGATTTCTCCGTCGATTTGTTATGTCACTGATTATGTGTGTTGGAATATCTACTGTGATCTCCTCGATCATCGCCCTTCGGCGTTTTGTCTGGTGTTTCTCGGGACGCTTGTGCCACAAAGCCGTCAATATCCCCAGCAATATTGCATGTCTATTTCATTTGTCTGTCACCTCTGACTCACACCCCCTTTCTCAGCGCCAAACATTAACAGCGTGTGCCCAACTTGCCAGCAAGCAGCAATGAGGCATTAAAAGGGCCAACATGTACTGCAAAATACTAGCCGTAGTGCATAAAAGTGCTTGTTACATGACCTAACACCGTTGTGTTTATCTTATTTCTCGGTCATAGTGCCCCAGGAGATATATACATGGTAGCGGTGAATTGAACACTCGTCCTAATTTATTTTGACTCTGATCAAGTGCTAAGAGCCTAGCGGAAGTACATCAAATATAAGGTCTGCAGGTGATTGACTCCGGGACGGAACGGAACGATCGGGTCTGATTATCGCGGAGATCAATCGGAAAAATGCACACGCAAATGCCTCGTTGTCTGCTTCCTGCGCAACTTGGCACAAAGGTAGTCTGGATCCACCTGCCAAACCCAAGGATCCGTGGAGTCGCATTCGTATAATATGTTCGTTGCGCTCGACGGGGGGCAACCCAGGAGAATGACTGTGCTCGTCTCTCTTTCTCTCGATGCCAGCGCTGCAATCCACGTCCCAAGGCCTGACCGCTCACGCGACGATCGGATTGATCGGGGCGATCCCTGGAAGCGATGCCGATTTCACAGCGATTCTTTACCCTACCAACACCGTCAGCGAATTAGACGAGGGGTGAGGAGGAGGAATTAATTTACCAAGGGGAATCCCGGGCCCTGATATCAACCTTGGCGGCCCCCGATCGAGAGGTCCACCCATCATAATCAAATTCATGCAGTTTATTCAAGTACGCCGCTGTCACAGAGGACAGTCCACCAACTCGGGGTGAAGCAGCGAAGTCTCCCATGCCGTTGAGTTGCTTCGTTCGGAGAACAAAAAAAAAAAAAAAAAAGAAAACCCCCGTTACTGCGATATTCCTCGCCGACTGATCAGTGACCGTCGTGGCACCCACGTGAATGGTGATCACGCGCACGGGCGGCTCAGGTCTCCGTCGTGGACTCTATACCGCTGTCCAACTAACCAAACGGAGTCTTGCACTAATACCGCCAACGATGGGCCGGGAAAGCCCGGAACCGGGGATCCTTCTCCGATCGCAAGATAGCTAGTGGCTGTGAAAACATTACCATGCCAGGCACCCCACATTCGCTTCGGTCGAACCCGAAAGCGACTATTACTCCGAAGATACAACGGCAGCCAACGCAACAAGTGTCAAGGTCAAAATCGGTTGCCACCTTGACATTTATCAACAGACGTAACCTTCACAGCTTGCTAGTTTGGACGTCATTGTCACAATGCCGCGGGAAGCGAAATGTACCACTAGGTGAGAAGATTGGCATTCCCTCCCGCCCCAACCCTGATTTATCTCAAGCAGGCCGAGGTGTCGACTACGTGTAGGGCAAGTTGATCTCGCGCTCACCTCGAATGTTGTCATCAGAACAGGTCGAGTGAATACCATACAAATGCCAGTCCTGTATGGTGTAATCGCTGTACGGCACAAAGGAACGTTTATTTGACAGAGCAACGTAGTAAGCGGCGCTCACCCTCTCACCTCCTTCAGGCTGTGTGCATAAGCAGCCACGTGCCTGAAAACAAACGGCATCCATCACGACAACACCTAACGGAGGTATTTGGCGGAGGCTGCAGCCTATCAGTGATTTACCCCTGTATGGCATATGCTCTCCTGATTTCAGAGTCGAACCTGTAAGGCCTGATTGCTACCACGATCATTGAATGTGTTCGAGATCCCAGGGCCGCAACCTAAAGAACTCACGGGTGCAGAGCTGGGCGCAGATAGATATTTCCGTGGATAAGGGACTTGCGTAACACACCCAGTCGTTGCCCAATTGACCCCTTCAATTCAGCTCTCGTGGAGATGGCCTGAACCAGCTGGAAACCATTCAAATCTGATCAGAGGAAACATCAAAGGGGTATCCCCGCATGGCCATTTTGTATTGTAGGACCGCCTGTGACATGTGACTCGCGACCCCACTACGTTGAGTACTGATTTGATTCAGGGGAAAACAAGGGACCTAGTACATATAGTACTCCTTAGCCGACGACGGGTGAGCGCTCGAAGAATGTCTCCTAAGCGAAGCTACACAACCTCGAGTTAACCTGATCACTCCACCTTAGAGTCGTCCTAATCATGATACATTGTTCGAGAGCTCAATGACGGTCACGGGCAATTGTAGCCTTTGAAGAACATTGCAATTCTTGAACCTACTTTCCTCAGCACGTCTACAAAGTTACCGGGTGCAGAGCCTGTAGACGTGGCAGCTTTCGCCTCGGGCCCGGGCGTAAGAAAAGCGTTCATTTCAGCTATTGTGCAGATGCGGTGGCCACTTGTGGCAGTCGTTGACTGGTCAAGGCTGGAAAGTTAAATTCACGTGTCCCATCGACTCGGGTAAACCAATGCTACGGGACTTACGGGACATTGAACTGGACAAGGCGTCCGTCGTCTTCGACTACCCACCCTCGGACTTGGTCGTCACCCCACATCAGGAGTCCAAAAATGCAAAAAAGGCTCATAAATGTTTGAAAATTGACCCACTTTAGGTATGGTACAGGTACATGGCCCGCTAAGCCTCGCTTTGGAGTCGCTAAAGGCTTGTTCAGCCAATGGGAGACTTGCAAAGTGCAGTGCAACAGTAACGTCACTCGACCACCTCGCAGTTGAGGCCCCGTGACACAACAAGCTGTGCAGGTCACGTCAGTACCACAAAACGCAGTCACAGTCACCCTTCGACGCACTAGTTTTGTCACGTTAAAATCGTTTTCGCCACCGAAAGGCTTCCCGGACCGACCCGGGTTCGAGTTCATCAACAATTCTCATCCTACAATCTGAGCAGTGTCGTAGGACCTCACAAGTCGATACGTACTCCTGACTCGGACATGGCCACCGAACGAGATCCGTTGCTGTCAGGTAGCGACTCGGCTGCCAGAATTCAAAGACAGGTCAACGACCAGTCGCACTCGCATGTTTCGCGGGTGCCAGTCGGACCTCTTGATATCTCAACGTCAACACGATATGCAATCCTGGCTGGTCTCTGGTCTGCTACATTTCTCTCGGTCAGTGAACTTCCAGTGCAGCGCTAGATGGGCACTGACGAGACACCTTCGTAGTCCTTGAACAGTGCGTGCTCGACCGTATTCTTATGGTACGAAACGTCACCTGATTGGACTCGCAGCCACGTTGGTGGCGACATGTAAGATTTGAACTTGCAAATTATTCCAAATTCAGATATATTGATCACAACGGGTGCGACGTAGTACTTCCCTCTATTTCCTCAGAGTTCGAAAAGTCGAATGAAGCCAGCTGGTTGGGAACATCGTAGGGACTGTACCGTGTGGACTAGAGACCCCTGTCTGACATATTGTCACACATCTACAGATACTTGCTTGCAGCTTGCACCTTTACCCCGCTTTATGGGCGTTTGTGCAATGTCTTAGGGCGGAGAGCCGCTAATCAAACGGCAGTGATTGCGGCGGCGTTAGGAACGATTGCCTGCGGGTTATCGAGGAACATGGAAACCCTGGTTGTAGCCAGATTCGTGCGTCCTGTCTAATCTATACATTGCTGCGATGTATTGACGTATATTAGTTGTCTGGAATGGGGGGTGGGGGTATCATGACGACTGCAACGTAAGTTCGAGCAACCCTGCAGATTCACCAAATGGAAGTTCAATATTGTCGTTTGTGATTGGACAGGATCATAACCAGTGACATGTACAGTTTGCGCGTTCGTTTCTTTGCTACCAAGTTACCACATTGTGGCAATCATTGAACACGTTCAAAAGTCCAGGGGTTTGGCGCAGGCGGTTTCAAATATATTTAATGGAGTAGGTTCCACTCTTTCGGTTTGATCACACTGCTTATGATCCCTACCTATGGTTAGCTCGGTCAGGGGCTTGGAGGGCCCATTGGGGGGCTGGTGAGCGACTGGTGAGAATATTAATATTTATCCATCTTCGGAGCCGACTTTTCATTAATCCTGTTCCCAAGGTTTGGATGGAGATGGGCGTTCATTATGCAGATACCCCTTTTCGCCTTATCCCTTACGTTGACGACATATAATCTGCGATACGTAACTCCCGTGGGTCGTCCGTTTAAAAACCTGCGAATATCTTTACTGAATATCTTTACAGGGAAAGGGGAAAAATGCGAAGGACGTACTCAAGAGAATAGACTGGGGTGGTAGTTTCACGCTCCTGATTGCGGTGCGTGGGTCTCTCTCTGCATCGAGTCTTTGGACGAGCGGACTTGTACAGGTGGGGTCCGTCTTGGTTTTTTTGAGCATGAAGTACAACGAAGACTACCCGGTAAACCTCTCCCCATCTTCTGGGTGCAGAACTGACACTGTCTTAGTGGACCGAGCCATGGGTTATTGTTCCACTTGCTGTGTCCGGTGCTTTTTTCACTGCATTTGTGCTGGTGGAACTTTTCATTGCCCCAGAACCCGTTCTTGCGCCCTATTTGTTGAAGCAGAAAGTGCCTGTTCTGGTGGGGATCAGCAACTACCTCGTGTCTCTGTGCAACTTTGCAGTCATGTATTTCTTCCCAATGTGGTTTCAAACCGTAGCCTTGACGAGCGCGTCAATAGCAGGTGAGACCGCCTTTGTATGCATTATGCCGGGGGATTGATGATCACTAGGTCTTCACTTGTTGCCAAGCAGTGCATCGATGGCCGTCGGGTCCATGTTCGCCGGGTGAGTCATGTATATGTTGCGAGACTGATAGTTGATCTGTAAACAGTTGGATGATGCACCGTACGGGGAAATACAGGTTGATCAACATCGTCTTCGGTTTCTTCCCTTTCATTGGCATCTCCCTCATTACATTCATGAAAGAAACCTCTGGGCCATTGCAAATGTGGCTGAGCATTGTGATACGCACCCTCTTTTTCCGTCTTGCGTCGGCCTAACCGTGAAATGCAGATGCCCTTTGGCTTTGGGAATGCTGTTGTGTTGCAAACGATGCTGAGTGGGTTATGATAGTTTTTTTTAGACAAGGCTTCATCTGATTGTACTGTCAGTTGCATTGTTGGCTCATCTGCCAGGTGCGTTATGGTTTGGCTGCACGAGATCATCACCCTCATACATTATAAATAGAGAATTCGATGGCTGTGGGTACCGGCTTTGGCCAGCTTTTCCGTGGCTTGGGTAATCTACATATTCCTTTGCCTGTGCATGCAACTTGACCCTCCGTGTACAGGCCAAGTGAGCGGGGTCGCCATTTCGTCAGCATTGTTCCAATCCAAACTCTCCTCGGAGCTGCACAGACGCATCCAAACCCCTGATGCCGAAGAAGCAAGTTCCCATTCATTCTGTCAGTCGTGCATGTTGATTGACCTCTGCGCCCAGACAATCAACATGATCCGCCATTCGGCTACTCTCGTTGCTAGACTTCCGCCTGATCTACAGCGTGCTGCGAGGGACTCGTATGCAGTTGCGCTCCGTGCAGTGTTTATCCTTGCGGCCTGCTCGACATTCCTCGCTTATGTCGTTCGACTCCCGGTGAGTGGTCCTTTGAAATTTCTTGCACGTTTCTGTGTCGAATCCCCCTTTTTTTTTTTAGGTACCCGAGCAGAGTCTAGATAAAAGCCCTCGGAAGAGACTAAATGATGCTTCCGATGCGTCTCAAGTGGAAGCACAGGCCCTCAGATCTCCAGTTGAAGAACAAGCGCTCCTACCGGACGAGGACGGTGCTTCAATGGGGGCCTCACCAACCCAACAAGCCTGGAAACTGCCACGGAGAAAACTCTCAGTCTTTGAACCCACCGAGGGCATTTTAGACCTGGAGAGCGACGCCATCAGTGGTTCTGCCAGGCGTTAGGAGGTTATCTTTCATTCTCGCGTGTCTTGATAACGGCTCAGGCACTGGATCACTTGGCCTGTTTCCGTGCTTCCCATTCTTATAGATTTGCAAGGTTATAGTTTACGAAAACATGCCCCCAAAGAGAACGCTGCGACTGTTGAGCTGCATGATAGATTCATCCTTGTCTCTCTTGTTCCAATCCATCTCCACGAACACCTGAACTGCGAACGCGACTGCCCAGATGACGCTGCGGAAAAGGAGTGACACGAGTGCCCCGAGGATGAGCAACCCGGCCGCGAGGGCTAGCTGGCTTTCTCGCATCGGCGCTATCCCTAGTCTAAGGGACACCGCGCATGCCCCCAACAGGCATACGAAGACGAAGATGGGGGCATAGTACCGGAAGACATTCTCTTGCGTTAATTCGGGATCGGTACGCAGGCGGCGGAATACGGCTTGAAGGTCTTGTATGGTGGGGTATAGAGCGCCGGGCCAGCCTGTGTCTGGAAGTGAACGGGTGAATCGGATGAGGGCAGCGTGAGCGTGAAGGTGAGCGTGAGGGAATGAGAGCAGGCACTCAGGCTGGACTCACCCCTCCGAGCGTGAGACGTAGTGAGCATCTGTGCGTGTTCGTCTGAGCCGTTGAATCTATGTATGAGAGGCATGGTGGAGATCTGTGTCGGAGCGTGCGGTCGTGAGGCTGGTGATGCGCTCTGGTCTTGGCACGAAGAAGGGGGGGGGGATGGTATTGCGAAGTGAGCGAGTTCAGAAGATCTCTATATGACAGACCAGTCTGGATCACAATCATCGAGCATTCTGTTATGATTGAAACTGGCCTGCCAGTTGGTTGTGTCTGGACTAGGTGTATATGATTCTGCAATAAAGGCTAGTGGCCCATCAACAAAAGTGCTCTAGGTGTGAGTCAGTTGGCATCATGATTAATATTACCAGGTGACATCTTGCCTGTGCCTTCCTGCCTTGGCTGAACATGACAAAAACTATAAGAGGGCAGTGATTGCCCAGACTACTAGGGGTTAGCTGGGGTAAGTAAACAAGTGTAAAGTAAACTCACATCAGCCACTGCCTAAGGAAGGCAAAGAACAACTGAGGGATTCAAAGTGAAAAGTAAGTACATATATGTATGTAGTGGATTCACATAATGTAGTGCTTGGGTACTGTAGGATACGGCCAGCCGAGGTTGACAAAAGCCCGTACCACATGGGCCAGCCAATCGTTGGCCGACCTATGGCCTGTAGTCGTAGGGTATGGATGGGCCGAGGTGTGAGAAAATCCTGTATGATATGGGT
>KN825173.1:0-27758 GCA_000827395.1 Paxillus rubicundulus Ve08.2h10 | reverse complement strand
TGATGAGTAGAGAATGATGAGATGTGATGGAAGTCCACATGGATTCCGAGCGGTTGCTGCAACTCCGAGGTCGCGGGAAAGCGGAGGTAGGAACTCCGGGTCGCGGGAAAGCGGAGGTAGGAACTCCGGGTCGTGGGAAAGCGGAGGTACGAACTCCGGGTCGTGGGAAAGCGGAGTTGGTGTTCCGGTTCCGGAGTTCACTGTATTTTGTCAATACCTTTCAAGAAACCATGGGAAGCCTGAATTGGAAGCAGAACACATACAATCAATATGTGTCAAAGGTATGTGCCTATGAAGTTCCCCGCAGCTCTCCATGCTGATTACCTATCTTCTATAGGTCTGCATCCATGTTGAGCATGCTTTTGCCACATTGAAAGGCCGTTTCCAATCCCTTTGTGAGCTTCGTTTGTGGATGAAGATGGAGGATAACTTGTACATCACTGTGTACTGGGTGGAGTGCTGCCTAATCCTACACAATATGATTATCTGATTCGAGGAACAGCACAAAGGTGAAATGAGGGGGACCATGGACTGGGCAATAGTGGAAGGACAAGAAGTGGATGATGGGCAGGGTGACCAGATTTACAATCAGGCAGGAGGGACTGAGGGACAAAGGTTCTGTGGGCACTTGATGGAAAGGTTGTTTGAGGAACATGGTCTCCAGTTCTGATGAAGAAAAAAAGTACAAGCATCATGATATAAGGCATAAATGGTCCATTGTATTCTGAACATAATAACAGAAAGGAAAAACAAACCCACACATCACACAAAAACATGGGTGGAAGGGTCAAGGAAAATGCATGGAGAGGATGACAACATGGGGGACAACAAGTACACAAAACAAAGGCTGGGAGACCATTATACATGTATGGTGGATAATAAAGGGTGAAAGTACATCCATGGTGTATGAGTCTTAGGCATAGCCTGAGCCCGAGCCAGTGTCTGCACCTGAGGAAGGATCAGCACCATGACCATGATTGCTCTGCTTCTCGAATTCTGCCAGGCAAAGCTGAAGCATGAGTACTTGAGACTGCTTCTCAAGAACCTCTGCATCAGCTTTCTGGAGCTCAAGATTGGTCTTCTTTACCTCCAGTTGACATCAGTGAATAGCTTCTGCATCTGCACAGTCAGTGACCTGCTGTGCCTCAAGAAATGTAATCTCTTTATCCCGCATCCATGCTTGCATCTTCATACTGTACCACTCATTCCTGGGGACACCAGACAAAAGCTTTTGATCCTGAGACCCTGCATCAAAGTTGTCAAGGTGCTCCCTCAGATTGTTCTTCATCTGATCAAGGGTACTCCAAGTCTTTCCCTTTGTAGAACCTTGAGATACCCTGGATGCTGGTGCAGAGTGTCATGGTGGAACAGCTGCACTGCTAGGCAGTGACATGAATGATGGGGCAAAGCTCATGCCAGAAATGGATAAGGAGTGCTTGTCTCCCACAGGATATGGAGTTGATCAGAATGTGCCACATGAGTCCCAGGATGGAGTTCAAGGTTTGTGAGGTAGCTGAGGTTTCTGAACTGACCCAAATGGAGGCAGCTTGGGGCCAACAGCATTATAAAACTGTAGGTGTTGGTTAGTAAAATAAGAATAATAAGAATAAATTACTATTACATGGTATTCGCCACTGAAAGATGCCCCACCATGGTGCAAGTCACCTGGTGGGGGTCTGCATTGACTGGCATCTGAGTCTGAGCTCCCTCAGACTTGTATTCCCTTCCCCCTTCCTCCTGCTCAGCTTGATAATTGAACTCGTTAACCAGCCCTTCTTCCCCATCCTCCATCATCACATCATGATCATGGTAGAGAATGTCCCCTGTCTCAGGATCAATATCCCAGCTAATGGGCTGATGCCCCTCTGCATCAGCTGGTTTGCCACCATCATCCAGCATGTTGGTATCAGCATGTATATCTTCATTCATTGGATCTTGAACCTCAGGAGCATCTTGACGATTATGGATGTCCTGGGCTGTAGGGCACTGTGATGGAGTCATTGCTGCACCACAATGGATCATAGATAGGAAGTCACTTGTCCAATCGGTAGAAGGGGCAGAGTCAAATGGCCTGGTGTTGTATGAGGGAATGCCATGCCACAGTTCATCACAGTCTTCAAAGTGGGGGACAGCCTGGAGAATGTTCTCTATTATAAAAGCTGTAGTGAGGGAAAGAATTGCCAGAGAATAAAAACTCACACTTTAGATTTTGATATGCTGGGTCACCAGGCTTCACACCAGCACCTGTTGATTTGAATTGATTGCACTGGGCCTGGTATTTGGTCTTCAACCTAGGTGTGATGTGGTCAGCTATCAAGCAATTGAATATGATGGCTAATATACATGCTCAAACGACTTTGCACAGCTGACACAAACCTGCCAGGCTGTGATGCATATGCACTATTATAAGTTGCATCCTTCTCAAACAATACCTTGGCAATAATGGGGTAGATGTCCTTCTTGTGACATCCTGTAGCCCTATCATTGGTGGGGATACTGCTACTCTCCCCAGAGGATTTATCATAAAAGAGGATGGTGCAATCTGCAGGGCGTTCTAAGAGCCAAGCAAGTAAACAATTTAGATAAGGATAGGGCTCCCAGTATACTGTTTCATTTGATGAAGCATTTGGTTCTTGGCTTGGGGGGTTAAACTTGTAGTATGATGGAAGCAGATTGTCTGGTTCTTGTTGATACTGGCAGTGGAGGTCTCAGATGAGGTCTTGGGCTGTTGAATGGGCACTGCTGCTTTTTTTTTCTGATTTCCATGGTGGAGGGTTGACTGGAGCGAGGGGGGGGATTGGGAAGACTTTTCTTGCTGGAATATGGGGGGTACCCGACGACATTGGGGACTTTGCCTTTTCCTGGAGGCGTACAGAGCGTCTTAGGCGTGGACGAAGGGGAGACATGTTTTTAATCTCCGCTTCAATCATGCCGCGTGAGTCACCGACAGTTTGCATGACTTTGTGCAACATTTGCGCCACCTTAGCCAAACCTTAACCAGCTTTGAATACCATGAATACTTGCTTCAGAAGCCATTTCCAGCGTAGTAAGGACACAGCCACGAGTTGTCGTGAACAAACGTGAGGCAGGCCTAAATTTTTATTTGTTAGGCAGGCAGGCAGGCTGCAGCTAATCATCCACCCAGCAGTGAGGACGGAACCAAATCCACCAGACATCGCTAGACATCATGGCAGATAATCCTGGTCCACCAGACCAACAACAGTCATTTTTGGCTGCAACACTCGTCCCGCGTCTCGTCCGATCGTTGAGCAAGGCGCAATCGACCACTGACACCCAGCAGATCACTTCAACAGCAAGTGCAGAACAAGCGACGTCCTCAGCATCGACGCGGTGGATATCCAAACAAAAAGCCACAGCAATCGGACATTTCACTAAATTTACGCACAAACTTGGGGAGAGTTCCAGTGCTTTAGATTTTCCACCTACATCATGGTTTGGGGATGTGACGGGGTTCAGTGGAACTAATCTCGCTCAAGCATCGTCCCAGGGCGCTTCTGCTGGCCACACGCCTGCAGAAGTGCCTGTGAACAGTGTAGATGCGACGACGAACGACCCAGCAGTGGTCGATGGGGAATCACCCGAGCCAACTACTCTTGCAAAGAAAATACGAGACGTAATTTCCACCATCCCTTCGTTGCCATCCACTATCTCGACATCGTCTTCGCGACTCTGGATCTCCCCGTCCTCCATTCCTCCAGAGGTTGGTACGGACGGTCCTCCTGCCCCTGCTTCTGTCACACACGACTTAAACCTGCTAGCTTTGTTAACGTCATCGGACGTAATGAACGGCTCCTTCGAGCGCGGTCGACAATCTGTCTGGTCTGCCTTGGACCACTTACGACCTCCATATAGCAAGAAGCGAGAAAATGCAACCTCACCCGAGGCACCCCAGGATGCAGTCTTGGATTGTCTCGATGATAACAACTCTGTCATGATGTATGGCCCCCTGGAGCCAGACGATTCTTCGGAAGTCGAAATCGCATGTTCAGAAATCGTATCCGTAAATGGGGACGGAGAGGAGATACGCACGCCGCAACCTCGTTTCGTTCCGCTACCTTCAGAATCTATTGATCGAGTGCTAATGAGAGGCGGTGGTGACTTTACTGCCGGAAACGGGATGCACAGAGAGGTGGAGCCCTCCGAAGTGGCCTTTGTCGGTATGGAGCAGATGTGGGCGAGTGCTGAGCCTGCGAGGGACCAGCCCCCTGTGAAGGAATACCGCGTCTGGTTACCTTCCCTCACGAAAATCTCCGTCCAGACAATGTGGTGGGGCTTCCGAATGTGAGTGTGCCAGTGACATCGTGGGGCTAGGCTTATGCGACATCTTCGTGTAGCTATCTTCCCCCTCCAGTCTTGGACATACTCAATAACAAACAACTCGAAGCGGCAAAACGTGCTGCAATAATAACAACTGCGCTGAAGTGGCTCATGGATCATTTACCAATCCCGTTGCTCCCACCACAAATGCGCCCGGCTGTGGCTGTTCTCCGTCGTCTAGTCCCTTACCTGGGCTATATGGGTGGTCTTATAGCTTGGAGCTGGACTGCAATCAGGAGTTTCGATAAAGGTATGATAACTTCGTTGAGTCATGCCTAGCTTTCCCTGAAGAATTGCAGGCTACGGTGTTGTTCTTACGGCAACCTGGCTGCTCCCCGTCGCATTGATACCTGGTACGTGGGAAGTGGACGAATTCCCGACGCTGCATACAGACCCTCAGCCACCTACCTCTACTCCCTATTGATGCCCAACCTTGCTACTTACTACACTCTCTGATTATATTGCTCGACACGGATCATCATCTGTACTGTACTATAGCGATATTCGCTTTCGACACGAAAGTAAGTAGCCACGGATTCTTCGATAGGTTCATGTATTGCAACGCCTTGACTTGAAGAAATGTTGATGCGGGAGAGTGCCGCTGGCGGGTTGGTCGGGTGATGAGGATGAGGTAGTTCGGGTGAGCTCTATCATGGTCAACAATTATTCGAAGTCCGTATTGTCCGTGATGTTCTGTGGTTGAATGGCAGGTCAACGTTTCAACCACCAAACAATCAGGGGCCATTAGCGGGTGAACAGGGGACTGCGCTGGTGAATGAGAGCCACATTGAGCTGTCAAGGACTTGGACTCACGTCATGAATCGAGACAGGGGCCAAAGGTGAGCACATATATAAAATCGGTTCTCGCACTCGACCATTTATTTGCTGTAAACCTCTATCTTTCACTATGGTCGCTACCTCTGAAGAACGAGCTCGTCTTGATCCCTATTCCCGCGTTGCAGAAAACAAAAGTGTTACTCTGCAAGAGAAAATCACAGGTATTCCTTCTCAGAAACACCTTGTGCGATTAACACTGAATGTTTGTTTTACAGATTTACATACAATAATCAATGCTGTCAAAATCGGCACACTGGTCACTCGCGATTCGAACGGGAACTTGCATTCCCGTCCGATGACTTCTGCGAGTCGTGTGTTTCCAAGTTGCTCCCACACTGTCTCTGAGCTAATGCTGGCTTTCTCCCAGCGCTCGACAATCTACAGCTGAATGTAATATTCCTCGCCAACAATGCTTCCCTCAAGTTCGATGAACTGGAGAATGATCCTCATGTCAATGTCTCCTTCTTTGACCCTTCATCGACGAATTGGGTATCCTATACTGGGAGAGCTCGAGTTACTCAAGACAGAGATCTTATTCATGAGAACTGGTCCATTTTGTGAGTACCGCTGTCCGGTCGGTGTTGTCTGGGAGTTTAAACTGACTCTGATTGGTTAGCATAACTGGATATATCGGTGATCTGGGGGACGGCGTGCACAGAGGCGATGAAAAAGATCCCCGCGTAGCAGTCATCGAAATCATTCCTGATGAGATTAAGTATTGGATCTCCCAACAATCCTACATCTCCCGTACCCTACAGGTTGCTACTGGTGCTGTGGCGGGCAAAGCCACGGCCCCTGGTGAGTTGCGAACCATCATGAAGGAGGAGGTTAGTTCGACACACCATGTAGTTTTACTAGTATTGACAGCAATGCATTTAGATCCAGTCGTTGCAGCGACTCCACACGAAGTAAAGTGGAATCAATGTAGGTGATAAAATGTCAACGAGATGTGTAGATTCCAAGAACCAACGGTCATTTTTCCGTGCACTTAGTTGCTTTTGTCTGGGATAATGCGTCGGGGTTGAAGGGGGGGCATCACCATCTTATGCAGGCGGGCATGCGTTGTCTTGGGAAGAGGGTATAATGATTGGCTAATATACTATCACAAATTACCCCGTCCTCCTGCTGTGAAATTTAGAAAGCCGATTAGACGACATCGCATCCGCGTTTTGATGCATTGCTTCTGCGTAGCTGGGGAGCGAGAAAAGGCCACACAAGTATCACCGCGTGTCCATAACGAAAGTGGACTAGAACTTACAGAAGCTTGTAACGAACAAGTTCCTCTTCCATCTCCTCATTGCGAAGTCGAGCCATCACAAGTTGGTTCTAGTGACACTTGATGAGGGTCGAAATGCGAGCCTAGCATGAATGTGACTTACTAACACCTCCACATGCTCAGCATTCAGTTGCGCGAGATTAGCGTCCAATTCTTTGCTAGATGGATTCAAGGTAATGGACAAGAGGATCACGACGATGGATATAAAAGCACGCACGCCTTTGCAGCGAGAGCCCGGTTGCTATTTCGTAGTGCATCCATCTCGATGGCATGTGCCTCACGCGCTTTCACAAGATCACGGTACTCGTGGGCGTACACATCTAACGTGAATGGCGTGATCTTCAATGAAATTGCATCCTGCACGAACTCGTCCACTCTGTACTTGGCCTGTCGTTCACTTTGCCCCTCTTCGTCGTTTGAGGATTCAATCTTTGTGTTACTTCGATAAGAGCTAGTCTTCAACATCACCATGAAATAACAATCCACCTTGTATCGCTCAAACACTCTCGACTTGAGGAAAGTTAAAATCTCGTCAAACTTGAGTGTTAGCAGCAGATCTTCGTTTTTCTGGAGCAACACAATGCTGAATGCAAAGATTGCCTCGATGCCACTTGCAAGGCAATTGTCATATATTCGAAACACGATGTCTAGTGGGAATCTGTAGGTTTATCCATGAGACCATTGAATATGCGTGGGAATGTCGACTCACCGGTAACTGAACAACGTAAGGAACCACTGTGAACAGAACATGCTTGATTTGATGCCCTGCCGCACGAAATGCAGATGTAGTACGGGGAGGACCTCCTCGATCAGTCTATCGAACTGCATAGATTGAGAATGATCACATCCGAAGTATGTTCAGAAAGTACCTGAAACTGAGCGGGATCAGCAAAGAGGTACGTGAAAATCTGGAAGGACTTACGAGCCGCAGCTGCAACTTTGGCATCTCGGGAAGGAAATGTCCTCGGAGATCATACGTATGCATAAGACGAACCAAGAGGGAAAATGCTTCTTCATCTGGCATCTTGTCGTAATGCAATCAGATCTCGTCACATCAGGCATGGGAAGAAGCTCACATTCAACAGCAGTACAGCAACAACAAACGGCAGTCCTTGACAATAGCCAACTTGAGGATCATACCTGAATTGAAAGTCGTAGGTGATTATTTCCTTGGCAAGAAACACAACTTACATAGAATATGCTTTCAGCACATTGAACAGGTTTTCCTGCCCGATCCCTTGACCATCTTTGAAGAATTCGTGGTGAGGGAAAGTTCTGCAGGTTATACCTCAGAAAGAGAGCTTATTCCACGAAACCTTGGGGCCCTCACCTCCCGAGATCTCTGGTGATCGCTTTTTCGTGTGGGCTAGTTTCTTTCAAGAGTGCGAGATACGTGTTCTCAAGTTCGGTGTCCTTAGAAGCTGCCCTGCCACAACCTTTCGTGAATGGAAGAGAAAATGGGTACAGAGAAGTATGTACATTAACTGCCACATCATTCCTCGCAGTGTATTTGGGATCCCTCTTTCTATTGCTTTGGCGAGTTTGTCGGGGTTGACGGCAGCGTATCCCTGGTAATCTATGTGACACATGAGTGCCCAGCTTGACTGTATGGTTAATCCACACACCGGAGATGACGGCACCCCAGAAATCTTGATGAAGTGACCCAGTGGTCAGCTTGATTTTGAATGGGCAAAGGCCAACACGCACCCCAATCTATGGCACCCTCCTCACTGTGGACGACTTCCGCCCGTCGCTCCTTGTGAAGACGAAGGAACTCTTCACGGAGTTTCTGCTGCCCTTGACCAGCTGAACGAAGGGCATCCAGATCGTTCTCTTCGTGTGATTTTTGAATTCCCAGCCGGGCAAGGATATTAGCATCGGGTATTTCGCCGGCGGTGACACTTGATGCCGATTTCTTGTGTGTAAAATGTCGGAGAGAAACTATTAATTTCGAGGGAGCTGAGGATATTGTCGTCCGGCGTTCCAACTTGATTGTTACTTCATCCAAGTCGGAAGATGCGACACTAGCCTGCTCAGATAGCGAGACTGTGGAGAAGCGCGGATCGTCCTCGAGGATCACGTCGTTGTATTCTGATTCTGCTACTGAGTCCCTGTAGGACAAAGGCGTCAAGGGAGGGCCCTTTGGGGAGAGCAATGAGTCAAGGGGAGATGCGGAGTCGGAAGCAGAGATTGTCCCTGCGATGAATGCAGATTTCTCTGCACCTTCATACATTTCTACAGGTTTTTAATGGGAAAGATTCGAACATGGGCTCACAGACAGAGGAAAGGGCGACCAGTGAATGAAACTTGGATGCAGTGTGTCCTAGCAGCTAGCATCAGGACCACCTCAGGCTGGACTCTGGGGTCCTGGTCATGTCTGTTCCAGCCAAGGTCTAGTGTGGACCACATTCAAGTTCGATTCACTATCCTCATTTCCTTGTGACCTGTTGAAACTGAGAGCTTTGAAGTACTGCCTTCAGTCCTGGCTAACGTGCCCAGTCCGCGTCAGGTTGGTGCTCTTCCGCATCCCACTGCTACTATTCTCTGACAACTATCACCTTTAAAGATATCAGCATCTCGGCCACTGATAATCGTTATCCAGTCCTTGTTAGTTGGACTATGGCTTCACTTCGGTACTTGAAAGTTACTAGCAAGAACGTACTATTGTCATCTGGCGACCTGCGACCTGCTACTATTACAGTAGATCGCACATCAGGGAAGATCGTGAACGTCGATTTGCGATATCTTGGGGAAGATGCGGATCGACTGGTTGATCCAAACACCCATCTACTCGACGCAGGAGAGAACTACATACTTCCAGGACTCGTGGAGTAAGTCGTTTCCGAAGATTCCATACAAGCCCATGATTTTGTGCAATGAGGCTGACTCTGCTCAGTGCACACGTCCACTTAAACGAGCCCGGTCGGACTGACTGGGAAGGCTTTCGGACTGGTACGAGGGCCGCAGTTTCTGGAGGTATTACTACCGTGGTTGACATGCCCTTGAACTCCATACCTCCCACGACCACGTTGGAAAATCTGGAGATCAAGCGAAAGTCAGCCAAAGGTCAGTGTTGGGCAGATGTCGCATTTTGGGGAGGGGTCATTCCAGGAAACAGAGTGAGATACTCTTAATTATAAATGTCAGAGTAGATGATCCAAGGGCGGACTTCAGGAAGACCTCAAACCGCTGATTGCCTCCGGTGTCAAAGGCTTCAAATGTTTTCTGATTGAAAGTGGAGTAGAGGTGCGTGACAACATCCTGGAAGTACCTCGACGCGCGCTAACCTGAGCGTAGGAATTCCCGTGCGTATCGGAGCAAGACCTACAAGGTCACATGAAGGAGCTTGAGGTAAGGAAGCTTCAGTCATGCAATGTCATGCGTGTCTTAGCCACCCGCTCAGCACGAGCCCACCGTCCTGCTTTTTCATGCAGAGCTTGAGGATCTTTCCAACCCCATTCATCCAGATCACTCGTCCAATCCTACAATTTACCAAACATTCCTATCTTCACGACCTGAGGATCTAGAAGTGAACGCCGTTTCTTTGATCACACGTCTTCAAGAGAAATATACATCTCTCCGATGTCACATTGTACACCTCTCAGCATCTTCTGCCCTTGGGGTCATCCGTGCCGCTAAGAAAAAAGGTTTAAGACTGACGGTGGAAACTTGTTTTCACTATCTATGCCTTTCCGCTGACGATATCCCAAACGGACGACCCGAATTCAAATGCTGCCCCCCGATTCGCAACCAATCGAACCGTGATAGTCTTTGGAAGGCTCTGATGGATGGCGATATAGACTGCGTGGTATCGGATCACAGCCCCTGTGTTGCGGAACTAAAGAAACTCGAGGAAGGTGATATCATGGGGGCATGGGGAGGTATCAACAGTCTTGGTCTTGGCTTGAGCCTACTGTGGACAGAAGGGAGCAAGCCTGAAAGGGGAGCTACGCTCAACCAAGTTGTCCAGTGGATGAGCAAGAAAACAGCAGAACATGCAGGACTCTCTGCAACCAAAGGGTCACTGGCCGTAGGTCTTGATGGAGACCTGGTGGTCTGGGATCCTGAAGCCGAGTTCAAGGCAAGGATTCACCCCTCAGCTTGCCTGCTTTTATCTGACTCGGTTATGAGCAGGTGTCAAAGGAACATTTCCACTTCAAGAACAAGGTGTCCGCATACGAAGGACTCGTCCTGAAAGGTGTTGTGCAGCAGACTTTTCTACGCGGCCACATAGTCTACGATAGGAGCCAGAACGGCTTTGACGGGCTGACTCCCATTGGTAAACTACTTTGACTTGGACAGTACTGGTCAAATGGACTCGAACCTGAGTGTCACCAAATTTGGAGATCAAAGTGTAAGGGACTTCTAAGAATACTAGAACCATATCTCTACACCGAGGAGGGGATTATCTGCGTGTTGATTACCGTCGTGAGGGTACGACTGGGCGCGAGCTCGATGGGGCACACCCGAATGCATGACTTGAGGACGTCATAACTCAGTGCATATCTTCCCATCATCAAATTGGGCCGTAAACTTGTGAATCGTGCAGTCACTCTCACTGTACCCTGCCAGAACGCTTCCACGATGCTCGTCAGACTACCAGTCCATAGCCGGTTTCTCAGAAGTGCTCGGATACCATGCCCAGTAAAGATGTACGTCTAAGGATTGCAATGGGTATCATCGTGTCTGGGACACAACGGGATGGACTCATCATTTACACCACTATGCATAGACATCAAGGATTCCGTTTTTACCAGGTCTCAGAGTCACTCGCTTCGTTCAAACTTGATGTGCGAGGCATGGCTACCTCTGCGGACAACTTAGTCGCGTTTGGTCAACGCCATGTTACCGCGGGCATCAGCCGATTGACTGAAGCAGTGATGACCAAAGGAGAGGGTTCACACGTCAGTTTCGAGGATGGCCGGCGCATGCTCGATTTTAGCTGCGGTATCGGCGTAACCAACCTTGGTGGGTAGCTGGCGCTCGCTCAGCTAGGCCAGGTTCTAACATACTTAGGCCACTGTCACCCGAGGGTTAGCAGGGCCGCTGCTGATCAGTGCATGGACCTCGTTCACGCCCAAGTGAGTGCGCCTCTTTCCCAATGTCCATCTCCGTCTTTTTATCCATCTCCCTCAGTGCAGCATTGCTTTCAATCTTCCATACCTGCGTCTGATCGAGAAGCTCCTTCCCATTATGCCCCACCCTTCACTCGACTCATTCTACTTCTGGAACTCTGGTTCGGAGGCCATCGAAGCGGCCTTGAAGATGGCGCGTGTCTTTACGGGACGGCAAAACGTCATCAGCATGCAGGGTATACAACCTGATGCTGGGAAGTTCATGTTACCACTGACATTGCCTCACTGTAGGCGGATATCATGGTCGTACTTATGGCGCGATGGCTGTTACGAAGAGCAAGACGGTATACAGCGAGGGTTTCTTCCCCTTGATGGTGGGTTGTGCTGGTGCTCACCAGAAATGCATGTGATTCTCACTGATCTATAGCCCGGAGTCTTTAGCACACCGTTCCCTTACTGGCATCAGTTCGGACTCTTGCCTGACGCCAGTGAAGAGGAACTTGTCCGGCTATCACTATATCAGCTCGAACTCGTCTTGAAACAGCAGTCAGCTCCCAAGGATACTGCTGCCATCCTAATCGAGCCTGTTTTGGGCGAAGGTGGCTACGTTCCTGCTCCACTTGCCTTTTTGCAAGGCGTCCGGAAGATTTGTGACCAACACGACATTCTGTTGATCGTCGACGAGGTACAGACCGGTTTTGGCCGTACTGGCAAATACTTCAATATCGAATATAGTGGCGTCCGACCTGATATTATGACAATGGCCAAGGTAAGATTGTTGAAGCTACCAAACTGTCTATTGCTGAACTGCAGGAACAAAGGGTTTAGCAAACGGCTTCCCTTTGAGCTGTATAGTTAGCCGGAAAAACCTCACAGACAAGTTGCAACCTGGCTCAATGGTAAATCCCAAACAGTTTACCTTGTCCACGGCTTATCATGTCCCCAGGGAGGCACTTATGCTGGTAACCCGGTCGCCTGCGCTGCCGCCGTGGCTGTGGCTGATGTCTTCAAAGAAGAGAAGGTTTTGGATAACGTCAGCGCACGGTATGACACCCTACTTAATTTGTCTGCGAATCAACTCATTGTCTGTCTCATAGATCACATGAACTTCTAGCATCGCTGAACAGTCTCCGCAACGACCCCGAAGTCGGCTCAGCTATTGTTGATGTTCGTGGAGTGGGGCTGATGGTTGCGGTTGAGTTTGTGTCTCCGTTGTACCCATCGGGTGACCCTGCTCTGAATCCATCGGTTTCCAAGGCCCTCGCAACTCGGGTAGCCAAGCGATGCATGGAAAAGGGGCTGCTCATTCTCACAACGTCGATATATGAGGTCGTCAGGTTTATCCCACCATTGAACATCTCACAAGCAGACCTCAAGAAAGGTTGCGAGATTTTCGCCGCTTCTGTCAAGGAGGTCATTCGCGAAGGGTAAACTTGTCGCTGATAAATCATGGTCTGCTCGCTGTCTGTTTTCTGTGTAAAATAACACCATGATTGTATCCTGGTTGAGGCTATCTGCTGCAGTGTGATTGGCGCAAACCAGATTGGTTGACGGTGGTTCCAAATTTGGAAGTGCAATGACAAAATGGTGTTGGCCTTGAGGTCGAGGTGTGCTGATTCCTGTATAACCAGTGCTGCTGGTGTACTCAGTGTGAATGTCCTGCTCGAGCCTCGAGGTCACGGATCGTGCCTCAGCGCTCAGAATCGAGGTTTAGGGTCTCTGCTACTCCCATCAAACAGTCTTCATGATCTTCCAGAGCCTGTTCTTCAGGGCTTCCGTCCTTTTCACACTCCTCCGACCACTGGCAGTGCATTGCTACGTGCCTGCTCAGCCTTCCAATGTCACGATCCAAGAAGCCGACATCACCAACGCATCTAAACTCCATCTACAGTGGTACACAAATGGGTGAGCTCCTCGTGGTCAGGTGTTATTTACTGACCTTGCCCTGACTGCTCACTGGCACCTCATGCTGATAGGTCTGACTGGGAATTCGTTTCATACCAGCTTGTCGGTGCGGGTAGCAATGGTGTAACTCAGGTGCGTAGTTCGCCGTTGAGCTCATGCTTGCCATCTTGAACTTCGTGGTAGGGAATGCTCGTGCACTTCTCGGAAGATTATGCGGGCAACGAGACCAGTGCGTGCGCCTCTCTTCTACGTCGCTCTCTATGAACCTTGTATCATATTGCAGCGATAACACCATGGATTGCTCTTGTAGCTTGTGACGCCAATTCAACGAATGTGTCGCAAGAAACCGACATTTTTAGTATGGCAAGGGATCGTGGAGCGCGGTCTGCTGTAAGTCCAGTGCTCCTCCTTCCTTAATGTTAGCTTCACACAACTCACTGGATTAGGTACTATACTCTCTTTACTCGGAGACCTGCGTAATCAACCCAGAATACTCGGATCCTGCCAATTTCGATCAGGTTTTCGACATTTTTGCTACTCAGGCCATAGAGGTTTCTCGGTTTGTTTATCCATGCATTCATCCGACCCCCGTTATAATTTCGCATCCTGTCAGGCTCATTGAATACGAATTTGGTCAATTCGGACAATTTAACAAGACGTATTACGGTTATTACAACGCAATTATGTTGAATGACAGTGCAGGAGTGGTCAATCAATCTATATCATCTAACGGTCCGGTCGCTCCTGGTTTCATCTTTGCCACATTACAGGCCTACAATGCGACGGGTAATGTTACCTCTACCGGCGGAACGTCGAACAATGACGACGGAACATCGACATCTACAAACAGTGGTGGTTCAAAGGAGACGGGGCTTGCGATGTAAAGATCTCACCTGTGTCACCGAATGCTCCTGATGCCGCCACTCTGCAGGATCATCCTGTATGCGATCACGGGCTGTGTCTCCGCTTTATTTTGTGTTGTAATCATATCCGGGGTTCGTCGTATTCAGGCAGGAATGCATGACGTACCTTACTCATGGAAACACAGGCCATCAGGGCTATTCGCCATCCAGAGAGATACGGCCGCCGTTTAGCAGATCCTACTGTCGGTGGCTCTGCAGCGCTGGCGCAAAGCCGGGCAAGGGGCCTTGGACGAGCAATTTTAGATACCTTCCCGGTCGTCAAGTTTAGTTCGACCGATGACCAGGAGTCTGCCTTTTTCAAACCAAAGGATATCGAATCACCACCGGAAAACAGATGCACTCCCGTTATATCTCAACCGAACGCTGTGGAGCTTTGGGAGATGACGAAGAGGTCTACTGAGGAACGGGATGAACGCCAGCCCGAACCTCGGGAAGGGAGAGTTTCTACTCAAGGAAACATAATTGATCGCGACATGGGGGAAGACAGGGCTATTGCGGGAACCTCCCAACCTGACCCGCTACCACCCGCACGCCCTCGAGTTCGCACTACAGATGATGGAGGATCGCAGTCACCTTTCTTCGTGCATGGAGGGGATGGACTGATGCCTGACTCCATTGGACGGGAAACATGTCCAATATGTATTGTTGACTTTGAAGAAGGAGATGACCTTCGGGTGCTGCCTTGTGAGGGAAAGCACCGATTTCATCAAGCCTGCGTGGATCCTTGGTTACTCGAGCTATCTGGATCGTGTCCAATATGTCGACAAGGTGTGTCTGATATGGTTCCAGGCGGAGTTGTAGCTTGACGAGATTGCCTTGTCAGACTTGCACGCCCTGCAAACGATCATATCGGGAGAATCCGAAGGCGACCCATCGTTGCATCGCGACGGTCAAGTAGGGTCGATGTCACAAAACCGGTTTTCTCGCTACCTACGATTTGCGCGGGGGCGTCAGCGCGGAAGCAGTGAGAGATATGATCTCACCGATTCGCATTCGCCAACTGCACCGGCCTCTTGACTTGTTCATGTTGATGTATGTAATCTTCTACTGCGCCTTGTTACTGCCTAGCCGAAATAGAAATATATTATCTATGACGGATCAGCGCGTCACCCGCCTTCCGACCTAATTTGGGGGCGGCGATCGACTGAAAATGCGTCATAGATTGCGTCACTCGTGGAACGGTCTGCAGGGTGCTCCGAAGGGTATATAAGCTGGACCTTTCTTCGAGTGTTCTCTCCCAACACTCCCTCTTATTTATTTAAACCGCAGTCACTCTCCTACGAAAACTTATATTCACAATGTCTGACACTGGCCGTCAATCTATGACCGACAAGGCTTCTTCTGCTGTAAAGGTGCGATAGTTTCCTCGCTAGCCCATTCCGTCTCATTAAGGTCTGTCCGTAGCCCGATTCCCAGAAGTCGTTCACGGAGAAGGTCGGCGACACTACAAAGGGCGCAGCGGACTCTGTCGCCTCTACTCTTCAGCCCGAGGTAGGCGACCAGTCTTCGCCAGTAGGACCTTGCTGACCATTCCACAGGGCGAGAAGTCGTCCACCCAGAAGGCTACTGACACCGTCAGCGGTAACTCCAACGAGAACCAGGTATGTCACACGTCACCAGCGTAGCAGAGGTGCTCACTCAGCCTTAGGAATCTTTGGTGGACAAGGCAAAGAACGCCATGGGTATGGGAGGCCAGGGACAATGATTGTTTGACCTTTGGTTTGTGGCTATAGCACATTGTACGATACGAAGTTGGCGTAGTATTTGGACAATGTATTTCACCCGATGTTTGCTACTGTAGCGAATATCGTATTCAACCCCCAAACCTTGCCAGCCTACGTCTACGCATCTCTTCGACACCGACCTCCCTTTGTGCTTCTGGGTTTAAAACATTGGAATCTTGCGCATCGGTCTCGGTCTCGCTCCCTATTTCACTTTCTTCTGTGTGCTGGCCAACGTTCACAGGTGCATTTGTGAGTGGGATATTGGTTAACCGTCGTGGCTGGGGCGGTGGGGGGCTCGGAGGCACCGTAAAGCCGACTGGAACAGTCTCCAACGACGCTCTAAGTGCCGCCTGAAAAACTTCGTCGTCGTCGTCGTACACTCTATCCACAACACGAGCACTTGGCCCGGCTGCTGGTACTGCCTCGTAGTCTTCGTAGTCTGAGTCATCCGAGTAATCCCGTTCAATGTTGTCCTGCCCCCCTCCTGCACGATGTTCCGCAAGAGTTCGTTCTATTGCTCTCTGGGGCACCTCATCCCCATCTTGCTGTGGTGCAGATGATCGTCTCGGAGCTTGGTCGAACCGTGAAATCTCTTCCTCATATTGCTCTCGTAATGCCATCTCTTGTTCCCGACGCATCCTTTCCATGATGATGCGATTTCTTTCTATGGAAGCGGCGACGGGATCAACGTCTGCATTTCCGTAAGGGTCCTGATTGAGAGGGATGCTCGGTCCGCTTCTGCGTGAACGACTCTCAGTTGCAGACGCGGTAGATTCCGGAAGAAAGCCCGGGAATGTGCGCTCAGAGGGGATAAGCGGCGGCGGGTAACTGCCTGGCATGTCGAAGGCACCACCCCTGCTACTCGTACCGCCGCCAATACCACCCATCAGAGAAGCTTGTAACGCTGCCTGCAGATCCATGTCTTCGTCTTCGAAGCCCGTTTCAGAGAAAAGCGTGTGAGACTGTGAAGCAGTTGCGGATGACGCTGAAGAAGGCTCAGGAAGAGTCGACGCAAGGTCGTCTGCGTCACTGTGAGGGAGAGGAGCTTGGGGATCAAATGGTACTATCACAAATACAGAGTAGCCTTGAAAAATTTCAGATTAAGAGCTCTCATGTTGATCAGATTGATTTCATCAACTGACCATCTCGCTCCGCCTGTTGTAGAAACATGCCCAGATACGTCTTGCCAATCCATTGAGGTGATGGCCGACTCGAATCTAAATTGAACCAGTGGCAATTTTCTGCCGAATGGCCAAAACGACGAAGGGTATACCAGTGTTGATCGTGATTCAGCACGAAGGCGAGGTGAGTGCTGTGAAGTTACAATGAACTTGATAGCCTAAAGAGAAAGTGAAGGGCATTACTGCGGATGACTCTGATCTGACTTCATGGCTTCCGAACGCCACCGGACGAGACTTGGGGATACAATGAGGATCTGTATACTGCGGTAATTAGATGTACGTACCCCAGCCCCCATACATCAAGTGCGTTTTCCAATACTTGCACCGAGAAAAACCCTACGGAAAGAATGAAACTCGTTATCAATGACTGAATTCTGTAAAGTACCTGTATCGTCCATGTTTGCGCTGCCTTGACCTCTGGTTTCTTCATCGTAGGCGTGTTCAAGGTGATCTAAGTTACGTGCGAGCTCAGACAGATCAGGTGCGGTGAACTGGACCGATCAAGTGAATACTTGTGTCAAGCATGTCCCAAAACATTACTGACATAGTTTCCTTCTGTGAGATGTGATTTGGGTTAGGCTCATCTTATCAATGCTGAGGTCAGAGAACGTCACGCACGTAGGAGCGAGTTCAGTGCGTGTTGAGCACAAAGCATGGATCCGGATTGTTGTTTCTCGTGATATATTATAGGGATAAGCCCCTCAAGACCCGCCATGCTGCAATCTCGAGTTCTGGGAAGCGCTGCAAAGTGGTGGTCACCGTCCAGAGCCAAGATGGCGTATGCCAAATCAAGTCACCCTCTTAATATGGGACGCGCACGCGGCTTATATAAGCAAATATTGTACTGCAGTTCGCTGCTGCCCCCAGTGGTTCCCTTCGTCACTTTTGCGTGTAGTGCCGAACTGGATCATCATCAGCATCGATAGGATGTCTTCACGGCGACAGACAGCACCTGTACACACTATTCAGCTTGTCTCCTTCCTCCTGTTATTTTCCAGCGCCCTCCACGCCGCCGCGCAAGACTCGGGCTCGTTCGACTGCCATTTTACAGTAGGGGAACTGAAATATGATCTCTCGAGTCTCGGAGGTACGAAGACTGTGAGTCGGATGCGGGACTCGCCACCGAGCATATACGTGGACGAGGTAACATTTGATTTGTGTGGGGAACTGCCCCAGGTGGAAGATAGGGCATCGGAAGACCAGGTATGCTCGCAGTGGAATGATATTACAAGCTAATTTATCTCCTTGATAGTGTCCTTCGGGTACCAGAGCATGCCTTACTACAATAAATAACAAGGGAGAGAACTCTGCCCGTATCACCACTGTTATACCTGTTGCGCAGTCTTCGTCTCTCAACCCCGAAACGTCTTCACTGTCATGTGCGCGTTGTTATCTGTCTTCATATTGTCTCTCAACTGATAGCACAATTCAGCATCCAGCGGTGTCGCCGTAACGTTCCACGGAGGTTCTTATCCACCATCTTCTTCGAACCCTGTTTCCCAGTCGTTCAAGGTTTCGCTCGCATGTGCCGAGAGTACATCAGAACCACAGTTTTCGTCCTACCAGGACGGTCAGGTTTTGGTTGAGTGGAGTTCGCCGGCGGCTTGTGGGACCACTCAAACGCCTCCACCAAAGGAAGACGAGAGCAACGGCGGCAGCGGAGGTCCGGGCAAAGAAGAAGACGTACCAATCCAGGGTGTTGGTAGTGGTCTTGGGTTCTTCTTTCTGATGTGGGTGCATTCATCTGCACAATTGGTCGTTATCTGAGGCTCACTTGGTCGTGTGAACAGGCTCCTTTTGGCGTTCGCTACGTATTTCGCTCTAGGCGCCTATTACAACTATTCTACATACGGTTCCCGTAGCTGGGACCTGATACCGTGAGTTGTGCGGTTCTCCGTGACGATCTTGTGGCTAAACCGTAGCAATGCTACTACCTCTGTCTAGACATCGAGACTTCTGGAGAGAAGTTCCTTACATGTTGCAAGACGTCATCGCCCACCTGTGCTCGAACGTACGAACGCGGCGGTCGGGTCGTGGTGGATACATAGCTGTATGATCCATCTGCATCAATGCGAGGAGGTAACCTAGACATTGCATTATAAAGCTTTATATAGCTCAGATTTTCCCTTGTGCAGTGCCGTTGTAATGCCTTGCAATGCCTTACCATGTCATCTAAAGCCATGTCACGCTTTCCCCTGGCCTTTGATGCTGGTTCGTTATGATTCTGTATGGTCCAGCGCCTGATTGGGCGACGATATGGCGCACATTCCGGCTATATACCTACGACGCTTACTGTTTACCTATTATTTCACTCTGTCTTAGGTACCTGATGGTTACAGGGTCTACAGATGATGTTTTCTTTCAGTCGATTCTAAGGCAAACAAAAAGTTGAAGTATTGATTTTGAAGATACGGTGACATTTGGTCATCGTTACGTTTAACGTGTCGCGTTGTCAATGATTAGTGCACGCGAAGTTGAACATTATTTAAATTAGTTGACCTCCTGTCGACATTTCAACTATTTCTCTTTTACCACATGGTGCATCAGCAAAAGTGGTACGTGGTGATAGTCGGCAGGGACGTTGGTGTATTCCCCAGCTGGTACGTGAGTCCTGTAGCGGTCGATTGGACGCACTCGGAGAGAAATGAAAAACTACCATGCTGACTTGCCTTTCGCTCCACCGCGTGACGCGTCAAATAGGATTGAAGCTGGGCCCAAGACCAAGGGCATACCGGGAGGGGCCATCTTCCAGAGCTTCCTCTCTGAAGAGGAGGCCAGACGTGCATTTGAAGCTGCCAAGGCACGAGGCGAAGTCAAAGCACACCCAATTGACGGTACGAAGTCCATACCCAAGTCAGGAAACGCCTTGATGTCACCACTTGGCACCGAGACGTCGTTGTTGATGGCGCCCCCAGAGGTGAAAAAGGAGGTGGTACCGACTGCATTGCAAACACCGTTGTTCCGTGCTCGTTTGCGAGCCGACCAGCTGCGCCAAGCTTTGAGGGAATCTACAGATTCATCTGCGACGCCTTTATCACCACCTACAGGGGTTACTCAATATGTCCCTCTATACGCTGAGGACGAAAGCCCTCCTGGTCCCGTAAGGCGACCTTCGCCTCATGTCACGCTCACGTCCAGCTCGTCAAGAGGTTACCCGGATTTCCCTAGTGATTGCCAGCTTACTGCAACGGGCATGGGTACCTGGGAGATAAACACTCCTGGACATGAAGCGTCGAGCAGGGATTCACGTACGATTGTAACTTCATATTCGAACTTACAGTCCAGTGACGACTCGGAGGGGCACATGCCAATGCCACCAAGGCGTGAGCCGCCTTCATCCAGGAGCATAGGCGTGAAGTACCGAAGCCTCGACGACTTGGATGACACGGAGAGCATCGACTCCCGAATCTGGCTTCCAGTTCACCGTGTGTTTGATCCAGCGAGGGTCAAACCCCGACCTGTAACAAGACCATCAAGCCTTGCTAAATCACCGTTGCTCGCTTCTAGCTACGAAACCGCCGCGAAGAGCCCACACCCTCGATCCCAGATTTCATTCACTGTCAGTCCGTTCGTCAGGACGGATCGCGGGAGGCCTTCACGACTCATTCCGAGTTTGTCTTTGCCAGTGCTTCCAAACCGTCAAGTCGAGAGTGACCTCGACTGCTTGAACTCTGCGTCACTTTCAATCTCGTCGCTGGGTCATGAACCATTTGGAAATGGGAAGGGGGAGAAGGTCGACCGACCAGTATCTGATGAACTTCTTGTTGAGCGACCTCTGCATTATGCTTCAGACCCTAGGAGGATGGATGGAAGGTCTCATGTGCAGTTGGTGCCCCGCGAGGGCAGAAACGGGCAGAGCGTGATCACAGTGCACTGTCCATCGGACTGTGCTCACGAAACTTGCTATCACAAGGGGTCAGCCCCAATGATCGACCTCGCAGAGGATGTTGGTCCTCGATACGTCGATGCCTGTGTTTCACCGATCATCACGGGTAAGGTGGAATGTACGGGAAACCCAATCAGGGATTGCTCAAGGGCACAATCTCTGTCGGGTGAAGATGACCCATATACGCATTTCGGATTAACAAAAGCTCCGCATGTGTCATGCAGGAGCTTGGCTCCTGACGCCGATGTTCGTTCGCCGATTGTCAAGGGCACGATGGTTCCAATGACCGTGGCAGAGTGAGTAACTTTCTAGTGTTCCTGTTGTCCCGGTCGTGATGCAGTTCGTGCTAGTTGGGTCAGGGGAAGGGCCCGTTGGCGAATTGCTTCTGAATTCCGGTTGGCGGGTTTGATGTATTGCGCGCTCCTCTCAGATCTTGCTTGTTTCGTGATCGCGGTGATCATGCTCGCTCACACATTTTTGGGAACCACAGAACACTGTTCGCACGACCTTCCCCCCTGGCACGAGTTGCCAACATGCAGAATAACGGACAAATGATGGAAAGTTATGCATGTATAAGCATTTAATTGGCAACGACAGGTGATGCTGGTGAATAGCTTGTTGTGTCCAGTGTTGTTGGGTGAAGGTCTTTTTATGCTGGGCGCTGAAGGTGTTACGACTGTAGTGTTGTATCTCGTGGCGCATTCGATCTTCTTTATACCGTGCATGCTTTGTACTTTGACCGTGCTTTTGCCGATGGATAGCTCGTTTGGAACACTGAAACATTAAGACATTGACGACGCATAACTTGAGGTGGAGTATCATGCATTGAAGTTGGCAACATGTGGTACACTAGGGAGTCGGAACTAACTTATGTCGGAGTAACGGAGTTAGTGCAGGTGCACTGAGTTCACACCAGGACTCGGTGAAGTCTGAGTCGGTACACAGACGTTCTATGAGTTCGGCGCGCTAGAAAGACACCAAATGGATAAGGACAGCGAATCCCGATTCCTCCGTGTACATGGTTGACAGAGACAGTTGACTAGACTTGTTCGCACACGCTTACCCAAGGTCAGGCGCTTCCTTCTTGAAGGAGGTAGGCTTGCAGATATATTGCCATGTGTCCCTGTGCTCGCCACTCACTATTGCTTGGCTAGTCTTCGCCTTGTGCATGATTCACATACAATGAAATCCAGCAGTAGTTATACAGTATGGAGTGCGGAGGTTGCGCATTCAATTGCATTTTTAGGAGTCCTGAGCCCACCGTATCGTGCTATTTCGTCTCTGCAAACACGGGTCTTCCATGGCGAGTATGTAACACCCGTAGGCTGCCCGCAGCGTGGTGCCGTAGGTTACCTTCAGCACAAGTAATAGCAATGTGCGTGGCACTAGAAATTGGGCCACACGGTCGTGTGTCTCATCCTCTCCTTGGAACGCCCCTCGGTAGACCAGAGCCCCTGCCTGTGGAAGAACTTGGCCTAATTCCCCCTCCCGCACCGCCAACACTGCCCGTTGCACTAACTGACCTTGCACGAGGAATGGTGGACGTGGATACAGGCGCTAGATAGAGCCCTATAACCAGAGATTCCAGCAAGAGACATTGAAATAGCCCACCAGTCTTTGCGGTTCCTCTTCCCCCGCGGGCCGCCATAGCAGTCGCAGTCGCCCGAGTCCCTCTTACCCCTCTTACCCCACTGCTGACAACGCCGGTGCCTCGTCCTCTCGCGGGAGCCTTAGCCACGGCAGCGGCAGCTGCCGTCTCCCGTTTAACGCGTTCTTCTGCCTCGCGCTGTGCAGCCTCGTCGGCTTCACGTCGTGCGCGTTCTTCGGCTTCTCGACGCGCAGCTTCTTGTTCTCGCTCGAGTCGGGCTCGTTCAAGGGCTTCTTCGCGTTCTTTGATAAGCAATTCCTCGTCCTGAAAATAGGGGTGTTCAGTGATTGTCGGGTTGAACAAGACACAGGCTCTTTTCGATCGAATGGAGGGTGTCGTTCTCAACAACAAAAGTATGCTCACAGCATCTGCTCCCTCCCATCGCTCGTCAAAGATCAAGCGCGTTACACTTTCAGACTTTGCGAGTATATCGGCGTACTTGTCTAGCAACACATCAGTCTGCGATAGTTGTTCTGCTACTTGCTAACGAAATGAACCTTATCAGGACCTCCGCCAAAGAATAGAAAAGTACCGATGACCAAGGTGCATACCTCTGTTGCGCTCTTGGTTGCTCGGAGTGCATCATTCAACACAGCAAAAGACGCGTTGAGTTGCTTGATAATAAACAAATCCCTCTGTAGTCTCTCTTCGCGGGCTTTTTCAGCAGCAACGCGTCCTATCACGGTGTCGTTCACAGAAGCTTCGTCGTCGGGACCAACATCTCCTTCCTCCTCGTACTTGTCGTCCTCTGTGATAGCACTTTGGTCGATAGAATATATCCGGACTGGGGCAGGTGGTGGTGCGAGGAGGCTGAACCGAGGGCCGTCACGACTGTATGGTTTGTCTGATAATGAAAGCTCAGAGAGAGAAAGATCTGCACCGCCAGGACCAGTGTGGATGTGCGATGACACATCAAACGATTCGGGAGATGGCAGAGACTGTGATAGTAGACGTGAATCAGGATCAGAGTCGACCAGGAGCGACGAAGATGGCGTTGACGGTGACCAGGGAGACATTAATATTGTGCCAGAACTTATATTGAAAGAATAAATGGCTGGAAAGCAGTAGTGACTAGTGCGCTGCAAAGCAGGGGGTGTAAATTACCACGGCTAATTTACACCTGTAATTTACGGTAATTTACATGCTAACCTCGCTGACCTGCTTTAGGGGGTGTAAATTACGGTAAAATAGACACGATCACCGGCGGCCTGTGAGCCACCAATCATGGGGTCGGAGTTATCATGATCCGGAGTTGAAAATCCTTGAAACTTGACAGCTAGTGGCAAAAAGGCATGCAGAACTGAGAAAACTGAAAACCTATTCAACAATATGGACAGTGGGACCCGATCTAAGCTTAACAAACTCCAAATCTATCTTGACCACCTCCCCGATTCCCTGCCATTTCGTGGCTCAGCTGAATCAGACTACGGCTTTGACTTTTTTGGCATCCAAGATGAGGACGAGGAGGACCTTGGGCTTGAGGGTGCGGTCAACCGTCAGTTGGAGGTCCGGCTAGGTCATCGCAACAATGGGCCAGTGAAATTCAAGGAAAGGGGCCCAGGACTCTTGCCAGTCGTCACTGTGCTGGAGAATTACCTTAACGACTTTCCAGGATCCGTTATTTTGATGAAATGGCTCGATGACCTCATCTGTTCCGCACAACAAGCCTTCGAAAATGCAAAACATCTGGTAAGTATAGAATATTACTAGTAGTAGATGTTGTGGTGCTTACCCAGTGGCACACAGCTTCCAGACGTGAGCCTGACACCTGTGCTGTCCGAGTCATCAGCTATTGGTGAACGTGATGACCAAGCTGTCCGTACTACCACTGGCAAGCCAGTCCAGAAGCTCGACTCGAAAATCCTTTTGACCTATGAAGATTCAGCATACATGGACCTACCTAAAATAAACGATAAACGAGGGAGTGGCATGAATATTCTCCCTCTCCTTCTGAAGGTTTCACAATGTTGCCAAAAGAAGATGCAGGAGAAGCCCACAGATCGTGTTCGATGCATCGGCAGCAAAGGCTGTGCGCAGACGTGGGCTCATCCAAGGAACCGACAACGCATTCTCGCGCATGCTTCTAAGTGTATTTGGCTGCCTACTGAGCTCCGTGAAGCTGCACTAGAGCAGATGGCCGACAATGCAATTGGCCCAGCGGCCGAAATTACGCCATCAGCATCAACTTCCCGCCGCTCACTGGCACACAGTAGCCCAATGATGGCAAAGACCCACCATCCGACTTAGACGACGATTGCGAGCTCCACACGAGCCGCACAACTAATTCGGGAGTAGGTGCAGTTGAGGGCCCTGGAGACTTAGCGAATGAAGTCACTGGTCGGGTGCCAATTGACGATGGCGCCCGCTGGCTTGACAAGAAGTGTGGACTGTGTGGGAGGGCAGTCCACGCTGAGCAGCAGAGATTGGCGCTTGCAGGGGTGTCTGACGTTGACCTTTCGTCACCTTTTTTCCGCAATATCCTAGACAAGGCCTCTAAATCACGATCCCAGACATTGGTACCTGCTAAAACGTCCAGTACATTGTCGAAAACATTGTTGAGACCCGTTCCAAAGGCTTCCGACTGGGAAACTTGATAAATACATCTATTTTACCCTATTTTACCCTATTTTACAGTCAAATTTGCCATTTTTACCAGTAAAATAGGGCTAATTTACATAGGTCTAACAGACACTTGCTCGAGCGATCGTAAATTACAGGGTAAAGTTGGGCTGGGGTCCAATTTTACAGCGCACTAGTAGTGACAAATTGTGTTATTTTACTTTTACTTGCAAGATCTTACAGTTGAACAGGGAAGAAATGATATACCCATATATGACATCACCCATTATTAAAAGTACAAAATTTACCATCAGAATGATACACACCCTGGTGATGCTATCTGATTACTAGGTGCAATGTCAGCATAGATCAGAACTGTTAATCAGTACATTGACTAAAGATCATGGCTGTCATCACTATACCACAGGAAACACTGGGTGTGCTTTCATGTCTGACATACTTACACCCATTGTCTGAGATTATCATATATATATATACCACAGCTCAAAACCTCATTTCATTCATGTTCATGTTCATATTCAATGTTCATAGGTGAAAAAAATTTCATTCCTCAAGAGACCTAGCTACTAGTGTAGACTACTACTGGACTTATTGTGCTTTTTGATAATAATGATGGGCAGTGAAAAAAAAAAAAAAAAAAAAAAAAACACACACACACACACATTGAGTCCTGGTGTGTGATAGTAGTGTAGCACACTTACCTCAACCTTTGCCTTTATCGTCACAATGCCAAACCAATGGATAAGTGATGATCTCAAGGATGCAGTCCTTAGAATGGTTGATGATGGCATGCCTACCCACCACATCACTCACCTGGCTAACATCTCAGCTTCCACAATCACTTGGACCAAGCAGTGCTTCAGGCTTACAGGAAGCATCACCAAAGCCCAAGTATCAGGTCATGGACATCCTTGTAAGCTTGTGCACAACGACGCCCATTACCTGCTTTGCCTTTCATGCCATAATCCAATTCATTTCCTTGATGAATACTCAAAACACCTCAGTGACCACCAATATCTTGGTGTCTTGCTCACAACCATTCATCAACATTTGAATGAGCCAGGATCAGTGTCAAACGAGTCCAGAAGCTTTCTGCAGAACATAACCCCATCCTTAGAAGTGACTATAAGAGACATATCACCCAGTACCCCAGTAACTACCTCATACCAATTAATGAAGTCTCGAAAGATGACTGCACCTACTCAAGATTCTATGGTCAGTCAAAAATTGGAACACAGGTGGAGAAACAGTGTCCATTTGTGTGAAAGCGGCAGTTCTCACTGATTGCAGCACTTGCCCTTGATGAGGGTATTATTGCTGTGAGTGTTGTTGAGGGTCCATTTCATCATGACACATTTTATGCATTCCTACGTGATGATGTTGTATGTAGTATCTGGTTTATCATTTATCATGTCTAACTGCAGCTAATATTCCCCTTGCATAGCTGCTGATGTGTAACCCATATCCTGCCCCACAAAGTGTTCTAGTCATGGACAATGCAAGAATCCATCATTCCGATGAGATTGAGGAGCTTGTGCAAAGCTTTGGTAAGCATATAGTAGAGTTGGATCACTTTCATTACTCTGTGCTTATTCCCCACTCTGAGTCAGGTTGTCGCCTTGAATACCTACCTCCATACTCACCTGACCTCAATCCTATTGAGCAGGCATTCTCCATAATCAAGGCTCATCTCCGCCATCAAGGCCTTGGATTCTATCACTCAAAGTCATCTTACTTTGAGCTTTACCAGGCTTGTGAGATTGTTACCCCCGAGATGACCTGGTTTTTTTCTTCTTTCATTCTGGTTATAATGTAGCATTCTAGACTGCAACGATAGTAGTACATGAAATGTGCACAGAGCTTCTGGGCTATCACGGTACTGCTACAAACAATTACAATGAGAGTTAGCAACAAGAATCAGCAGCGAGGGTTGGACTCTGCTTCAGGTTTACATATCATGATTTCCCAACATCCATCGTTCATGAGCATCATGCGCATCAGCAACCTCACCAATATCCAGCTTCCCAACCTCCACAAGCTGTTCATTGCTGATGAAGTGAAGCCCATGTGGTCCAGTTACCTTCATGACATTCAGCTTTTTGAGGATAAAGATCAAGAGGTTGTAGCAGTCACAGAAAGCATCCAATGTCATCTTGGGGACTAGTGCAGGTCAGGGGCAGTTCTGTGGTACCAGCTGGAGTACCTGAGGTGGTTTGGCTCACCTGTCCTTGTCACCATGACCAAGTAGTACATTTTCAAGCTCTTTGAAGTTGTTGTTCACCATGACGGAGGTACATGCTGACAAAAACTATAATAGGGCAGTGATTGCCCAGACTCAGCCACTGCCAGAGAGGGGCAAAGAACGACTATATTCACCTATAATAG
>KN825172.1:0-27993 GCA_000827395.1 Paxillus rubicundulus Ve08.2h10 | reverse complement strand
CATCAGGGAGATGGAGGACGGACGGATCACACATTCCATCGACACTGTTCCGCGCGATGTGAACTCAATCAGCTTTTCTCCAGACGGGACGAAGCTCGCTTCTGGCCATGATGACATGAAGATTCGAGTGTTTGACGTCGAGAACGGCGATCTCGTTCTTGGGCCAGTCGAAGGTCACACGCTTTATGTCAGCTCTGTTGTCTGGTCACTCGACGGAAGCAGACTCTTCACCGCATCCTGGGATCATTCTATCCGACTGTGGGACTCCAAAACTGGTGAAGCAATTGGAGATCCATGGGCGGGTCACACCGATTTGGTCAACTCCATTTCCCTTTCCCCTGATGGCACGAAGCTAGCAAGTGCATCGAGAGACGAAACCGTCCGTTTCTGGGGTGCAGAGTCCGAAGAACCTCTTGGAGAGCCGTTACAGTGCGGAAGTAATGTATGGGTAGTTACATTCTCCCCCTCCGGTGAATTTATAGCATGCGGTGATATCAACGGAAAAGTATCGATATGGCGCGTTCCATGGTGGGACAACAGTAAAGAGGAGGTGACTGCCACGCTCAACTCTCGTGCCACACTGTTTCTCACTACCATTGCGACTCCAGGCTCATAAATCATTGTTAGACGTGCGTTTTTCTCAATTATTCCTCCCATGCCCTTCTCATCGGCACAACTGTCTGTGTAGCGCCCAGCTGTCACCTCACCAAGTCATACGGCGAGGGGCATCGATCGTCAACTAGATTATCTAGACGTGAATTTATGAACTGTGGTCGTGCGCATACGTGCTGACCTGTGTGTTGTAGCTTCCCACTTACCGTCGTCCCTCTCCATCGCGTACGCGTCTACGTGACACTCATACGACTGGCGACCCTTCTCGCACGCAAGGCTCCGCCTTCTCCTGGAGAGTGTGGAGGACACTCCCCCGGCTTCTGTTCGGGCGTTCCCACGACGCACCTCAACATACCGGATTGACGACAATCTATCCAGGGTTTGCGACACAGGTTGGTACATTCTCTCTCATGACTGTTAAAAGCTGACTTTCCTTCTGAATAGCGTATATATGTGGCTTCAATGGACGATGAAAACACGACGGAAAGTTTTGCAGAACCAATTCCGACAGCCCCAGGACATTATCCTCGCTTTTCGATCTTGATTGAATCGGTGTCCAGCACAGACTCGATCCACGAGAATCAGTCGACTCCTGCGCCTCCAGCCAATTCGGAGGACGTGCAAGCTTCTTGCTGTGCACTCTTCTCCCGCGGACGAGCTCGGTCTAGCACTGCGTCTGTGCCAGCGCCCCCTGTCGCTGGAACATCACATTCGACAACGCAAAATGTTCTCAACCTTCCTGCCGTTGTTGAGCCACTGTCAGACACACCTTGATGCATGTCCCCTTCGCCACTCCATTAATTCACGTTTCGGCGCCGCGTTACCCACCTGTACTCCCGACGAACATCCGTGCTGCCAATGGCACGACCGGGTCATGTTCACTGACCCATATCCGTGCTCAACATACCATTTCCAACGAACCCTGCTCAGTCATGAAGTACGAACTCCAAGGTCACGATGACCGCGAACTCGTCAATACCATCGTGTAGTAACATGGGCTTTCTTGTGACTGAATCAGCAATAGGACTTCGAGTCGCAGGTATCAGCCACCCAGTGTACCTGAAAAAAAAACTCTGATTATGAGTGACTTTACTCCCCTCACTTATTGTCCTTTAATCCGGAAATGGATTTCCGTTAGAAATGCACAACGACACGACCAAGGGGAATTCTATAATGTCCGCTAACTACCAGTTAACACCGGAGCCCAGATACCAGGTTGTGCAAGACGAATACAAGAGCGACCAAGAACCATACTAGAAGTCATATAAATTTCATGTCTTTTTGACGTGAAACCGTGGACAATATCGTCGTGCTGGGGTGCGGAATGACCCCCACGAAGTGTCGTCAGAGACGTACCATCAGCGCCTCGTTGAGGCCCATCCTCGTGGTGGGACCCAGACCCGCGGCCAAGATGTCCAGGTCTGGACTGAATCATAAATAAACTGTGTGCAAACCATCTTACAATGGAGATTAATCTAAACTCCGGCATACTCCTCCGCAGCCAAGAATGGAATGAAATTGCACTCGTGGCCACAAAGGTTTGGTCATGGTAGACTGCCAGGGTTCTGAAACATAACATTCAGTCGTTGCGATATTGGCGGTACGGTCAAGGGCTTGTTTGGGTAAGTAGCAACCAGAGTGCAGCCAAGGATGAACTGAACTTTCACAGAAATCCGGACTTTGGAAATGCTTGACATGCTCGACATGACGCCAAGTTTCCATTGCATGTAGGTATCCAGTATATCGCAATCTAGCTGCTGACATAGGCCAGCGAATCGGCGACGACATGTATTTCAGGCATCGAGCTTCCTGGTCGAGATTGCAGGTCATATTATAGATACGTTTCTCAGACCTGAGGGGAAGACATGAGACGTGTGAGCAGATCCAGAACTTCTCCGGGATGCACAAGAGTGCTACAGCAACTATACCAGCAACTTGTCAGAGTCCTAACCAGTCGTTGATGACTTCATTGGTTGGTTTCCAGAAACGGAGATGACACACGCGCCGTAATCACGTGAGGGCACGCGTTGCGATCAACTACACCGATTACCGACCCTAAACTAAGACGCGACTTGCTTCTTACGGTCATCATTAACACTCGCGTTTCTTGTTGATTGATCTCTTCTTTCCCTAAATTTATCGGACAATAGTTATCTGGGTCAATTGTTGTCCTCCTCGTGTTCCGACGCACGCCCAATTACAATCCAATCCAAAATCTGCCTCGGTCTCATCCAGTAGCATACCTTCCAGGAACTCGGTATGTGTTTTGAACGTGTCTGCCAGCGGAGGTGGCTTATTTTGGCATAACATTGTCTCGGACGTTTGCGTTCTAGCACGGACCACATCGTTCACAACTGCCAATTCATCTCAACACTACCAACAACCCCTCTCTCCAACGCTAAACATGCCCCCCAAAGCTACTGGCGGAAAGTCAAAGGCAGGTGCACACGAAGGAACGCAGGGAGGCGTTGCGGGGTCAGGTTCCACTGGCGCCCCTCGCACGATACAAACTCGCAGCCAAAAAGCCGGGCTCCAGGTCTGTCTCACGTTCAGGCCCCTCTTTCCTCCTCTCCTGACGTTCGGGGCACAACTCTAGTTCCCTGTCGGTCGTATCCATCGCTATCTGAAACAACGCACACAACACAACGTGCGAATTGGTGCCAAGGCTGCAGTATACACGAGCGCGATCCTAGAGTACCTCACTGCTGAGGTGCTCGAGCTTGCTGGTGAGAAACCATTGTGCCCCCAGGCGTAGATCACCAGTTTTGATATTGCGTTTCACCAGGGAATGCATCGAAGGATCTTCGTGTGAAACGTATAACGCCACGACACTTGCAGCTTGCCATTCGTGGCGATGAGGAGCTTGATATCCTCGTACGAGCCACGATCGCAGGAGGAGGAGTATTGCCATTCATTCACAAGAGCCTCACTGGGGGAACGAGCAAGAGTAAGAGGCCCGAGGGTCAATGAGAGCACCTCGATGTGACGGCGCTTCTTGTTTTGATGTTGTTCACGCTGGCGGCTGGTGTAAATTTATCATTGATTTTTGGCCGCTAGGGCTTTGATGCGTACTAAGATTATTATTTAGTTTTCCATTGTCCTATCAGTGATTGCATGTAGTATCTGTCCTCAGGCCATGGCGGACCATCTTGCATGCGCCTCACACACCAACGATGATATTAGAGTGATACTATTACCAGGTGCATCAATTGTGGTACGTTCCGTCACATGACTCCTATAATCGCAAAGCAACTCGGTAGTATTTCAACGTGACAAACCTTGGGAAGAGCGTCATTCTGCTGGCTCAGAGGACACCAGATGGCCTAATCATTACAAAGTGCTGGGACACAAGTCATGATACAAGTATAAACGACAATCAACAACCAATCCTAGCTGCTCAGTCATGAGCGGCGCGCGCAAGACCCTCCGCGGCTGCCTTTCCGCCAGTCTCGCGGAGTTCCCCCCTTTCATGCATCTCAGGATTATTGGTGTACTTTCCGATAACCTAGGAAAGCAACTCAGCCGGAGTCGACGAACCGTCATCTCACGGATAACTGACCTTCTGTGTCTTTCCGACGATTTTATCTCCCAGTCCAGCACGACCCTCCGGCAAACCGGTTCGTCCATCGATCGCCACCCCACCTTTGACAGATCAGCGAGTCGTCAAGTTGTGTTATCCGAGAAGAGCCTACCCTCGGGAGTAGGAGCGACGCCCAGTGGACGCTCGGCATTGAATGCATTCTGTCCTCGACCTCTGTTCTGAGCTGCGAAGCCGCCTGGACCCTCGGCGCACTGTACATTTGTCAGATCCTCGGAGTCAACGTGGCCCGTGCGCTGCTGAGTTGGGCAGGCGGGGTCAGAGACGGGTAGGCGTTCGGTGAGCTCGGGCGGGTAGCCTTGCGTTTGAGCAGGACCAGGGGCGTTCAAGCCTGGAAGGGGCTGGGGAGAGTCGTGCAGCTGATGGCGGGGGGCGCTGTAGTTTCCCGACTTGGATACAGAAGACATGACTGTTGAGATGGGTGAAATGTTGAGGCAAAAAGTACAACGTTCGAGTGGGCGGTGGTAGGTTTCATATAGGACTGGATTGGGTGTGACGTCAGTGGTGTACTCTTGAGGGAGCGGGTTGATGTCATCCGTAGTTGCACTGTGCAGCTGTGGGTGGGGAGTCGACCTCATCATTCCCTGCATAGTCCAGGCTTTGTGGAGTTACATGCTCTTGACCGCGTCATTGTCGTGCCTGCTTTGCTTCAGCACTCGAGGGGATCCGACTGCATGAATCCTCGTACTCGTTTGACGCAGTTGTACTCCTGCTGCTGAGGTTGAGGCAGCTACACAACTTGAATCAGATTTCAGCTCGTGTGACCAGTGCTTGGCCCTTGAAGCTTGTACTAGATGGCAGTAATATTTGGTTGCATCCATGAACTCGAGTGCATAGACTTTATGTAAATGCGCAAAACGAACGTTTCTTCAGAGGACCCGACGTCGGACCCTTCCGCAACGTTTACCAGCTAACGCCACTGCTACGGTCACCCGCAAGCCCATCCCTCAGAAAAAACCCCCCTACCCTCCCTCGACGATTCTCCTTTCTTAGAATATGTCTGCCAAGAAAGAAAAGCCAGTCCATTCGTTGATCGCTGGAACAATCGCAGGTGCCATCGAGGCGTGAGTCCATCACTTTCTGCAGAACCGTGCAACGAAGCCTATCGATGCTTTTATGGAGTTACTCAATGCATTTAGAAGGGCAGTTTTGTAACATATCCGACCGAGTTCGTCAAGACACGCTCCCAATTCGGGGGCCAAGCAGTGCGTATTTTGCACTCTGTTATGTTGGTGTTCTCGATGACATTTCCCCACATAAGCGGGAATCTCCCATCGCAATTCTCCGTACGACTCTCCGAGAGAAAGGTGTTACTGGACTCTATTCAGGCTGCTCGGCACTCGTAATTGGAAACTCCGTCAAGGCAGGAGTGCGTTTTGTAACCTATGACCACATCAAAGGAATGTTGGCAGACCCAGACGTCAGTGCATGCGACCTCTTGTATCCACCTCTGCTGAACAGTGCTTAGGGGAAAGTCAGTGCCCCAAAGAGTTTACTTGGTCAGTATTCCTGGCTAATCTGACAGTAGGGTCTGACGTCTGATATCCTACTCAGCTGGACTGGGAGCTGGTATGATGGAGGCCATTATGGCGGTGACCCCTTCAGAAACTATCAAGTTTGTGGTTTCTTAGTTTTATATCTCCGCATTTCATACCTATCGCCCATTCCAGGACAAAACTCATCGACGATGCCAAACGCCCTAATCCCCAATACCGTGGTCTCGTGCATGGTACGATGTCCATAATACGCCAGGATGGGTTCTTCGGTATATATCGAGGACTATTCCCCGTCGTAGGTTCACTGCACCCGAATGCTACAAGTATCGTAACTACGTGCCCCATTTTAGATGATGCGACAAGGATGCAACTCCGCCGTTCGCTTTACGACGTATACGACCCTCAAGCAGTTTGTTCAGGGCACGGCACGTCCGGGACAACAACTTCCAACCGGGATCACGTTTGCGATAGGCGCCATTGCGGGCCTGGTCACTGTATACACCACTCAACCACTAGAGTACGTTTTACACCCCGTGCAGCCTCCGAAATCAGTATCGTTGACAGTAGAGCAGTGTCATCAAAACGCGTATGCAGTCGCTCGACGCTTCCAAGCACTACCGTAATTCTTTCCATTGTGGTTACCGGATTTTTACAGAAGAAGGATTACTCCGGTTCTGGACCGGTACGACACCAAGACTGGCGAGGTTGATCGTGAGTACCAAACCCCAGCACGTTCGTTCGTCAAATCGCGACTGATTGCTGTTGCTGCAGATGAGTGGTGGAATAGTATTCACGGTGTACGAGAACGTGATCAAACTCATTGGAGAACGAGGCTAGGATGTTCAGTACCTCATTTCCCCCTTTCATTTCGGGGAGATACCTATCGTATTGCTCGAATATCTGACTCGTGATACCGAAGCATTTGCGTCGTCTGCAACATAGTCGTGCCAGGTGTGGATGCATCGAGAGAGATGTACGGTCTACCGACGTAGATACATGAAAAGAGTCTCAGAATTCAAGTAATTTGTGGGCGGAATGAGCTCAGGTGTCTGGCATGTGACCGAGCCTCGGAAGAATCAGCGGAATACCAAGGACTCGTCTTTCGTTTCCCACCTCATGAAGCACGTCCTGTTGCTCAGAGCTCCAGCGAAAGAAGGACCCGATCGATATGAAGTCGCATTCGAGACCAGGGGATATACCCCGTTATCTATCCCCGTATTGGAGACGGTCCCCGTCAACACCGACGTTCTCAAGGTGAAAATCCTTCATGGGCCAAAAGAACAAGGCCTCTCTGGAGTTATCATCACAAGCAAGAGGGCAGTTGAGGCGTGGAGCGAAGCTCTCGAAATGATTTCTCAAGATCCCCTTACGGAGACACAGGCTGATACTCTAGGTAGGTGGATTGAGACACAACGAACGCTCGTGACAGAACATCTCCTAGTGGACTGGGGCGCCGTTCCGTTTTATGTCGTCGGGGATGCCACGGCCGCAGCCGCATTCGAAATCCAAACCAAATTCCCCTCCTTTCCTCATCTTGTCCCCATCATCATCCGCGGCGGTTCGCAATCAGGAATTGCAGAACGTCTTGCGCACTTCATCTTGGAGGATGCCCCAGCGCATGACAACGAAACAAGAAAGCTGTTATACTTAACCGGCGACAAGAATCGTGATACCCTTCCACAAATTCTATCAACTGGCAGTGTTGATCTGGATGCGCTGGAGGTTTACCGGACGGGGGGTTCACCCTCATTCCCAGCTGACTTGAAGTCGGCCTTGGAGAGGGCACCGATAGGCAAGTGCTGTCAGTTCGGTGGGTCAGACGTTAACGGTCGACTGCGTGAGTCAAGCAGATTCGAGCCAATGCTGGGGATGGGTTGTCTATTTCGCGCCCTCCGCGGCAGAGTTCGTCACACCTTTTCTATACGACATGTTTGAGCTCGGCGGTCAGTCCACCGCAAAGTCGACCCTCAAGATAGCTGTCATTGGCCCCACAACGGCCTCCTTTCTGCGAGACACGCTGAAGTTGCAGGTCGATGTTGTGGCATCAAAACCGACACCAGAAATGCTTTCCAGTGCTGTCGCCGCTTTTGATAGTGCTTGATGATAATCTTTCTGGTTTTATAGGTCCATGGATGATTTGTGACCTGCTTCCTGACATAGTACTCCCCGTTCAAGTGGCTTGGCAATGAAAACCACCGTACTGATTCGTTATTTACGTTACGTCTCTGCTACCCCTTCGCTAATCACACATTCAGAGGCTGCCAAGTACCCGAGCATGCCGTTCCAATTTCTTCCGCTCAGTTATTGCCATTCAGTTTACCGAGAGCTCGACGAGTCTTTCCAAGTTCCAACTACACCACACTCCTTTGCTTGTCTTTTCTGCCTGACCTTGCCTTCACCAAGGGACCATCTGCAACGTTACTGACCCTGGGGCCGTACTACGCCTGATCCAGCAGCATGGGCACTCCTCTAACGGGCCAGGACTATTTTGGTGCTTCAGCATCCACGTCGAAGTTGCTGCCACCGAGTGCACGAGGTAGTCGTTCCAGGTCGTCGTCGATATCAAGTGCCAGTGACTACGCAGAGCGAGGCTCTCCAACCTACAGCAGGTCAGCGAGTCCCTCGCCGTATGCGGTGGGTGCAATATCTCGTTTATGCTCGTCCCCACTGTTCTTATTGTTAACCTACGACTTCTAGAACTCGTTATCCGACAAGGTACGTCGAACACGGCATCCAATTCCCTGACATAGTCTTGAGTCAAGGATGGTAGTATGCATTGAAGCCGAACCCTGCTGAATGGGGTGCATATGCGTTGGTGATGGGCACCCCAGAGCCAGATGATTACTTGCACAATCCGGATCCCAAGCGCGACCTGAAGAATGATGAGGGCGGGACCATCTGTACTCCTCGGGGGATTGCCAATCTCGGCTGCCTGTTCATCCTCAGTTCCGCATGTGTCATCCTTTTGTGAGTGTCGCCTTGTCTTACAAGCTCAGGTTATAACACTGTTTTCCAGCCTAGGTATGACTTAGTGACCTGCCGGTCCGAGCGTCTTCAATAAGCGTTTTTGTCAGTGTTTCCGCTTTGTCACCACCTCCTCACCAAGAAGCAGACAACCCAAGGTGGGTTTAACCTTGGAGGCATCAACGCCACTGGGCAGCTACCTGCCATGCCTGGGGATCGGGGACTGATCGACGTCGCCACACCGAAGGAAGTATACACTAAACCGTCGTATACGACGGGAGAACCGCTGGAGCTTGTTTTCTCTGACGAGTTCAACGTTGATGGACGTACTTTCTACCCTGGTGACGATCCATACTGGGAAGCTCCCAGTTTGCATTACTGGGGTACTGTGAGTAGATCATGACACCGATTATGGGAAGGGCATTGAGATCGTACGTGTCAATTACAGAACGACCTCGAATGGTACGATCCTATTGCGGTGACGACTAAGCACGGTGCACTGGCGATCACACTAAGCAAGGAAGATCCTGCGACAAATCACAACTTGACGTACAGGTCGGGAATGGTAAGACTCTTGGCCCCAAAATGGTTGGCATTGGCTAATACGGTTTGCAGATCCAGTCTTGGTGAGAGACTCGGAGTGCTCGTGTCAAGGCAGTGGTACTGAGTGACGTTTTAGGAACAAGTTCTGCTTCACGGGTGGATTGATTGAGAGTAGGTCAAGTCGAATCAAGTCGGAGTATCGCTGACTCCACCAGCTTCGGTCATTCTACCGGGTTCGAACAATGTCCAGTATGTGCCTCGCGTCTTTCTTGTAACATTATGCTGAGGTGCCATCAGCGGTTTGTGGCCTGCCGTGTAGGTGTTGATCATGTCATAACATATCCATGTCTAATATCACGAAACAAAGATGGACTATGGGTAATCTGGGTCGAGCTGGCTTTGGTGCGAGTTTGGAGGGTTTGGTAAGGTTCCTCAAACGATATGTGTACTCCTCTAACCATGCACGTATAGTGGCCATACTCATACGATAGTTGTGACGTGGGGACACTGCCCAATCAAACCTACCCTGGGACACAAACACCTCTGGCTGCCACTGAGAACGGAGATCCCGATCACGGTAATGTCTTGGTGAGATAATCTCACCCTTTCCATGGCACCCTTTTCTGAGACCGACTATCCAGTCCTTCCTTCCGGGTCAGCGTCTATCTGCCTGTACATGCCCCGGTGAATCCCATCCAGGCCCTGTCCGCAGCAACGGCGACTACGTCGGGCGGTCCGCACCAGAAATCGATATTTTTGAGGCTACCGTTGACGGCGGCATGGGCAAGGTCTATCACATGCATTTTTCGAGCACCTGAGCATCTAACGAATAACCTATTCAAGGTTTCCCAATCTGCGCAGTGGGCACCATTCAATGTAAGCTTGTGTGCGGCTTGTGAATTACTAGTGTTGATGCTGGAATGCAGGCTGCGTATCAATGGCTCAACACCTCGGACAACCTCATAATAAATGACCCGGACATTACCGTGCTCAACTCTTACCACGGAGGCGAGTGCATCCTAAAGTAGGGTGACACGCGATAACCAGATGACCTGTAGGAGCGTATCAACAAACTACTAGTGGCCTGTCTGTCACCGACCAAGACTGCTACGAACTAGACGAAGGATGTTACAGCGTTTATGGCTTCGAATACGTCCCTGGGTTTGTGAAACGTCTTCTCTCTACTTCTCGTATCTAACCGGCGGAGCAGCTTCGAAAATGCCTACATCTCATGGATAAGTGATAACAAAGCCGTTTGGACTGTTATGGCAGGTGGACTGGCTTCAGATCCGCTTACTGAGATTGCCGCACGGCCAATCCCTCAAGAACCCATGGTATCTATCTCCTTGGCCTCTTAACCAACGATGCTGATGGTTTCTCTAGTATATCATTGCTAACCTTGGATTCTCAGTCAACTTTGGCGGTATCGATTTTCCCGACATCGAGCTTCCCGCGACCATGATGATCGACTACATACGAGTGTACCAGCCAGCAAATGCCAAGAACGTCGGATGTGACCCTCCTGACTTCCCAACTGCTACCTATATCGAAACGTCAGTGCCTTGTTGTCGGTCTAGATTCCCAATGATCTTATGCGCGCCCTCTCAGATACAAGGAGGCGTACACCAATTTCAACCTAACGGCCTGGGGATCCCCCCAGTACAATCAGACTTTTCCTAAGAACAGACTGGCTGGAGGTTGCTGACAGCTTCCCATGTTTTCGTCGTGGCATTCGTGATGATCTTGCATAGACATTCATCAACATATATCTTAAGCTTGCATAGTACACTACAGACTATAGTGGTCGATTTCCAGTACGTGCCAGTGATACGTCAGCCGCTCCCATTTATATTCGAGTTCTGCGAGGATTTATTGTTCAAATTACCGTACTTTCTTCTACTCTTTACGCTGCACACAACCTACATATTCACTTTCTTTCAGACACGACCAACCAATAAGTTTTGTTATGCCAGCTAGCGTTCGAGCTCACCTCTCCCGAGCGTCTTCGACGGGCTCGAGACCATATGACAGACGGTCCCCAAGCTTGCTTCCAACAAGTCCCGCCCCCTCCGACTACCAAGAAAGTGTTGTCTCCCCGCTGATCCCGCCTCCGGACGTCCCAGATCAACCTGGGCTTCCGACATATGTGCAATACAAACGCATCGAGGCGGCCTATTTGAACTCCTTGTCACCCCGAAAACGGGACAAGGCCCTCATCACGCAAACCATGTTCGATAAAATCTGGGACGTCATCCACCAGCCCGAAGCATGCAACATCGAAACCCCTCAGTTCCGATTTTGGGTTCGCAAGATGTTCACACTGAGTCAACCCCAGGGCCGCGAGACCGAGGACAATGACGACGACTCGTGCGACCTTCCCGCGGTTGTCCTACACGAGAACAGGCCTGTCGCTGTCAAGGAGCAACTCTACGAACTGTTCTGTTACTGTCATTCACAAGCCGGCCATGCTGGGCGAGACAAGACTTGTGCCGTCATCCGCCAGCACTACTCTTGGGTTCCGAAAGAGCTGACAGCGCAGTTCGTCAAGGCGTGTCCCACTTGCACACTCAAGAGGAGCGGCAATCCAGAGCTTGTAGCGCTCGTCCAGGAACAGGCCCAAGCGCCCCCGAAGGAGATGGAACCTGAGAAACCCGAGGACTCGTGCCCTTTGCCTACTGGTGGCTGGCCGCCAACCGGAGGTCCTCTCGATCCGCCGGCCGTCCCAGAGCCGCACGGTTCGCGGGACTCCCTTCACCCCCTCGCCTCTCCGCGTCTTGTGTCAGCCGCTTCTGACGTGTCTGCGAACCTATCAGCAAACTCGAGCAGCGCTGGGACTCACCCAGTATCAAGGGAGGTTCTCCTTGTCAACGGCTCGCCTGGAGGCTGGGATTACTTTGCACCCCCGTCGGCGCACGAACCAGGATTTTACTCCAGAGCCTCCACATTCGATATCAACGGCCAGCCTGGGATCCCAAGTGTTATCTTCACCCCGGAACTTTCGCAAGAGAATGGCGGGTCCGACTCGGGGGAAGAAGACGATCAGGCAGCAGGCAAGCTACCTTGCATCGGGCGCGCCTTGTCGAATAGCTCACCGGACAACAACTTCAGGCTGAGCGAGCTCTGGCCAGAAAACTCGGGCGACCGCCTATCTCCTGCGCTGAGGCAACTGCAGATATCGAGCCCCGTCGAACGGCCACCGTCCCATCTCTTTCAGATCGACCCGGTGTTGCTCGCTCTTGGTTGCTTGGACGCGGGCGAGGCGGGCGGAGCTGTGTCTCAGATGGGATTGTTGTCTTTCGAGATCAGCCACGATGGCTTAAGGTCCTTCGAGTCCCCCGAGGTCGAAGCTAGCTCGGAAACCGACCAGCGGAATTCGCCAACACGAATGCAGATGCCGTCCTTTGGATTCCCGTCTTACCCGGGTATGGAAGCACTGGATCTCTGTCGCCTCCGCGCCCCTTTGGTGCCCTACTGCTCCAGTCTAAGCCCGGATTCCGTGTATTCCGACATCTCGGTGTCTTCGTTCTCGTTTTCGATGCTCTCGCCTGAATCCGCATACAGTGCATTGTCCAGCGCGGTACCTTCCCCGACGGACGAAGTGGGGAAGGCACTCGCCGAGACGCACCCCTTTCTGCCGATCACAAACGCAGACACACGATGAAGCCAGCACCCAAGTCAACCTGTCCGCATTCACCACCACCTCCATACCTACCACAACCAAGACGATCTTTTATCATATTAGCACGAGTGAAGGGGAGAGTTTAGTATATGCATACTGTGTATCGTAATGACATGGAGTATGCCATCATGATCATCCACTCCTAGCGGGTAATAGAAATAACAGGTCCGCGCGACGACTACGATACAGACATAAGCTTGTATAGGAGATTTTGCCATATAATTGGGATGAACACGAGAAAAGGAGGATGTTGTTGGATAAAAGCAATGTATCAAACAAAAATTAGACTGGAAGAACAGAAACTCGATGACAGCAATAGACAGGGATTTCATCTCGACAAACTAACCCTATAGCAAGTGAACATTAGCTGACTGGGGCAGTAATTGAAAGGAACAAAAAAAAACAAAAAAAAACGGAGTGGCATGAAAGTATTAAAAGTATCAGTAGGGTATTGGGGAACTTGTGAGTGCAGTAAGTTCAATGACGACGCTAGATGCAGATGGAGGTGCCTGCCAACATCCTATCTTTGAAGATCTGCCTTCCTGCAAGGTAGCGTCAGTACGTATGATATCAAGTAGAGCGACCACAGTACGTACTCTCTGATAGCGTCGTACAAGAACTTGTAGCTTCGTAGATTACCTTTCAAACGGCGGATATCAAGACTATAGGTATCTTTGAGGCGGTCTATCCGTGTCAGTTCAACTGAGAATCGGACTTCATCCCCAGCGTCTTGAGCAGTATCACCATAGACAGGCTCTCCAGCACCGGAAGGGGACTGTTCAGTGGGGGAAGATGTTGACGCGACGTTCTCATCATCTATGGACAAGGAGGGCTGCAAGGGCGCCATTCCAGAAACCTGAGATGACTGCCTTCGCATGAGGAGGCCCTTGAGCATGCCACCACCCGAAGAATGAGAGGGCACGGGAAGACCGCGCTTATCGACCTGCGTCTACATCAGTAACCTCACACCAGTTACAGCAGGCAAAACTACTTACACCATTAGATGCCGCTGATCCAACGATTGTAAATGCCGCCAAGCCACTTCCACTTCCGACGCTGCTGAAGACAGTCGAGCCGCTCTTCTTCTTCTTTGCACGGACGCATCTGTATTTATACTCGCTCTCAGCCTTGATATCCATTCCCATCCCCTCCAAGACTTTGCAGACATGTTTCATCACCTCAGGGGGAGGTCGAGTGGTGATAGTAGTCTGATCTACAGCACCGTGATGGATGCGGAGAACATCCTTAGCAGGTGCAGAAGCCGTGAACTTCCAGCCAGACCTGGAGAACGAGAACGAGGCATCGCCGGGATTGGGAGTGCGAACTTGTTCGGCGCTTCGCCCCGGGTCGTCCTTGGAGCTCGGCGACGAGAATTCTATGCCAGGACGCGACGCGCCAAACCCTGGTTCGTCTGCGTCGGGCTTGACACTGCTTCGCCTCCTGAACCATTGCATAACATTGCGAGCCTTCGTCGACGACGCAGCCATATCGTGTGTTTGGTGCCCATCCTTCCCCATGCTGGGGAACACAGTTTGACGTTGAGTCTGGTAGGGAGAAGCGGTGGAGGAAGGGGGTATTTGCTTCACTGAGTCGCGGTTGTCCTTGACAGGTGTCTCGCCAGTGGGGGTCTTGCCTTTCCGGGACTTGATGGAGCGGCTGAAAGGCTCGACCATGACAGTGAGTGTGTTCCTCCTGCTCTTCTTTGGGTCGGTTACACTGCTGGGCGCCGGGCTCAACAACGTATCTCTGGCAAGCGACGGTAAGGGGTCGTTAGCAAAGGCAACAGCAGACGTGCCCGCAGCCGAGCTCTCAGAGGGCATGCGTGACGTCAAGCCATTGGCAGCAGAGTGATCGCCATTGATACCAAATATTTTGCCGAGTCCGAACTTGTCCACCGACAGTCCTTTGCGGTGACGGCTCGACGCGGACCCTGTCGAGCCAGTACTAGTTTTGACAGACGAGGACTTGTCGCCCGCCTTCGCAGTAGCGAGAGGGCTGGCAGGAGAAACGGAAACCGAAGGCGTCTGGGGCTGGTTCTCGGCAAGAGCAGCGGAGTAAATCTGGCTACGGGAAGATTTGGGTGTAATAGGAGCAGGTGGAAGTGGTTTTGCCGCAACCTTTTCGATGTCGGCGTAGGTCTTCTCGCGAGTGGAACCCGGCGTGGCTTGTTGTGATGAAGACACCACGCGATCCCGAGGTGAAGCGCCCTGGCTGGGGCTGGGCTGAATAGGTGGCACATCTTTTCTCGATGGTTTGCTCGGGGTGAATCCAGAAGCACGTTCCTGTGGTTGAGGATCACCGGGATACTCCACCTGGATAGTATGCCGGAAGCCACCAGGACCTTTCTTCTTGCCAGTATCTGTGGGACTTTGTGCTTTCGCGGAACCATTGGCAGGGTAATGGGAGTCGATATCTGGGATGTTGGCAGCGACAGACGGATCGTCGTCTGGTAGGGAGATGGTAACGGGAATATTGAAAGTAGTTGGAGGTGCGAATGGATCGTCGTCGACCGGTGTAGTGGGCGACACGGCGAGAGAGGCAGCTTGGCGAGAAGGAGCCGCAGCGGGAGAGGACGAGTATATTGACTGATCGACAGACGTTTCATACAGGAATTCTGGCTGTCCAGATGAGGTGTCGTCTCTGTAGGAATGGCTTCTTGGTGTAGCAGACGATGTAGAGACGTTGAGCATCCCATCGGCGCGAGCGCTCTGCGTCCGCGCAACCCTGCTCGGTTCGGCTTGAGCCGCAGCAGTTTGCCGCATCTGTCTCTGGTAAGCGAGCCTCTTCATCTGGTGCTGTTCCATAGCAGCACGCTCGAGATCATCGACGCCTTGGGAGAAGATATGTGCGTAAGCCGACAACCAAGGGTGTGCCATGATGGAACGTAGGTCTGCGCGCCGTGTGGGGTCTGGGACGAGCATCATAGCTAATAGGTCTCTGGCTTCGGCAGAGACGTAATCAGGGAAGGAGAGAGGGGTATTAACAATATACTTGTACAAGAGATTGATATTGTCGCCATCGGGGTTCGCCGGGTCATCGTCGAATGGGAGATAGCCAGCGAGCATGGCATACAGAATGACACCGCATGACCAGATATCGACCGCAGAACCAACATATAGGCCCTCAGAGATGACCAATTCGGGTGCAGCGTAGCAAGGGGAGCCGCAGCTGGTCTGCATAAGGTCGTCGGCCCGATGTTCGAAGCGATTAGCGAACCCAAAGTCTGTGATTATAACGTTACGATGGCGATCAAGGAGAAGATTTTCGAGTTTGAGATCGCGATGGACGATTTTCTTTTGGTGAATGTACCAGACACCCGAGACGAGTTGGGAGAAAAGTTTTGCAGCATCCTTCTCCTTGAGATAGCGGTGTGCCAAGATGTGATCGAAGAGCTCGCCGCCCGAGGCGTACTCCAAGATGATTCCGATGTACTTGTCTGTCTCGATGACATCGTACAGACGAACGATGTTTGGATGCTTCAAGGTCTACAGACTAGTCAGCATGGGCACCATCATGTGACACAGCCAATTTTACTTGCCCGAAGAACCTCAATTTCACGCTCCACCTTTGACATCCGTACAGAAGTGTCGATGTTACCCCTTCGTATCAACTTTACAGCAACTTCTTCACCCCATTGACTGTGTAGACCGAGTTTGACCTTTCCAAACTCGCCTTCTCCCACTGTCTGCAAGAGTATATAGGGACCAAACTTGGGAATGGTCCTTCTTGGGTGAGCAGCTGCGTAGTTTACAGCAGCAGGATGAGAGTACACGTCACGATACACAGGTTGATCATCGACCTGCTGTTGTGAAGAGACAACCTGGTGGGAGGCCCTTTGTCTCCTGGATGAAGATTGAGGATTTGAGACTGGCGATGGTTGAACCGAGACAGAAGCAGGACGAGAAGCGCCGTGTTGCCGGGACGAGCCAGAGTATGATAGGTCGGGAATTTGGAGATTGGACATTGCGTGTGGAAGTAGTTGACCCGACGAAGAGAGACGGTGCTCAGCAGATGTCTTTGGTTCCTCAGAAAAGAGCAAATTGTTCGACCCCAAGGTTGCCAGATGCTTGAGATACAAAAACAAACGCGTCCGCGTGGGGGATTCCCTTAGCTGGATGACCAGAACATAACGAAAAGGGTATTGACCCCAGGACAAAAACTCACAGCTTTTTTACACGTCCACGTCCCCAAATTGCGCGACGAAAGACTGTAAAAGGATGGCTGCTTGACAGATGTAAGAAATGTTGAAGAACAAGTTGAAGAGCTTGAACTACAACCTAACAAAGGACACGCCCTGAGGTCCGCCGTGCGAATTGATGGCGCCGTCTTTACTTCATTTCCCAGATATCAGTCCTGCTCCAAACCATAAAATTTACGTTCGAATACACACCTGGAGACTCAATCTCTCTGATATTTCTTTAGCGTTTCTGCACAGAAGTTGGGTCAACAGAGAGACAATGAAATCTAATACGAAGTTCTCAGTGCTATCCTGCAGGGTGGTGTTGACTACTGAAACGCCATGGCGCTCTTCTAAATTTGCAACACCGAAAGTCCGCGAATTTTCTGTGTAACATCTCGGTATCTCGGCAGAGCTGTAGTGTATCATGAAACAGATCCAGTCTAAAGCTACTTGGGTTACACGTTGAGCTCCACCTTCCCAGTCTTTGAAAGAGTTTCCTTCAGTTCTTCGTCTGCCAAGGCCGGCTCTACCCATTCCTTGATAAATTTGACCACCTGTTCTGGGGCTCTCCCGACGAACGTTTGAGGATCCAGTAACGAATCCAGATCTCCTTTAATGGGATCAAAGTAGGCATCCCCTCGGACACGGTCGATGAGATCATTCTCTAGCCCTTCATTCTTGACCTGGTGTGCCGCTTCGTGAGAGAGGACCTGCGCAAGCAACAGAGAACAACAAAACCAAGGGATAACATGAGTTTGGTCACCCCATCAAGGGTCGGTAATGACAGAGAAGCTCGGCTCACCCTGATCTTCTCGTGCGCTTCTTGCCTATCACCGCCCTTTTTGACGATAGCCATGATCAAGTTTTCGGTCGCCATGAATGGAAGTTCTTGAGAGATCCGCCGAGCGATAACCTTTGGATACACTACGAGGCCTTCAGAGACATTTCGCAAGGTTGAGAGGATAATGTCGGCGGTAAGGAAAGCTTCTGGGAGCGTGACTCGTCGATTAGCGCTACGTTTGCATCAATCGTCAGCACTTCAGGCTTCACTTTATGGCATGGACGAAAACAACCTGTCATCCAACGTCCGTTCAAACCACTGCACGCTGGCTGTCATCAGTGCATTTTGATGTAAGACCATGAGATGTCTTGATAAACTACAGACACGTTCGGACCGCATCGGATTACGCTTGTAGGCCATTGCGGAGGAGCCTATCTGGGTGGATTCGAAAGGTTCTTCGACTTCCTGTGATTGTTGTAGCATCAGCCTATTCCTGGAAAGGCCTCGCCGCCGTCAAACGCCGACGATTTGCACCGACCTTTAGATTAGCCAACAACCTTAAATCCGTCGCGATTTTGTGAGCTGTCGCACCGAGAGATGCAAGTGGGGCCAACACATCGACGTCGATCTTGCGCGAGTAGGTCTGAGATGTGACAGGATACGCATATTCGAATCCACAGAGTTTTGTTACGAGCTTGTCAAGCTCCTCCACTTTGTCGTGGTCCCCATCAAATAGAGCTAAAAAGCTCGCTTGTGTGCCGGTCGTCCCCTTTACACCTCGGAAGCCCAAGTCGTCCCGTGCCCGCTTGATGTTCCGTAGATCCCACAGGAGCTCCTACGCCGTCATCATAGCGTGATCAGATGAGGTATTTTTCTCGTAAAAACAAAAGCAGGTGTTATTACCTGGATCCACAATGTCGCACGTTTCCCAACAGTAGTTAACTGCGCAGGCTGGAAGTGTGTAAAACCCAAAGTTGGAAGGGCACGGTACTGAGCCGCGAACGCCGAGAGCCGTGAGATCAAGACGGCGAGCGATTTCAGGAGATAGGTGAGACCCGTACGAATAAATATCAAATCCGCATTACTGCATCAGATCACCTTCAGCCAATGAACCGCACCAAACAGGCTAGCCAAAGACGTACTCGGTCACATAACACGAAGTGGCGCCTAAGCTGGAAGATGAGAGGCAGGTTTGAGTAACACTGTGACATGGTGAAACGGTGAGATGGAAACGTGCTGTATGATTCCTGCTGCGGCTGGAGCAATCTGGCCAAATGTATGAACGTGTGCCATAACATCATGACGGCGTTTCTTCTCTTCTTTTGCGGCGATGTCGAACTGCTCAGGGGTCAAATCCTACCAAACTCTCACAGATCAGTTCAATATTCGAATTATGTGATACCAAAAGAACGATGTTGTGTGCGAGACGTACCAAATTGGCCCTCATTTGTTCGATGGCTTCTTCACCGATGGGCAGTCCGAGCTGCTTTTCCGCGATGGCAAGATTGAGCCATAACTCTCTCCATGTCTTGAAACGATTCTGGAAGGGCAGACATCATCAGCATGTTCTTTTTCTGCTCGAGTCTGCATCACAAAACTCACTGCTGATGAAAACAAGTAGGACATCTCCTTGCTAGCATAACGGCTAATTTATACTATGAATTCTGCGACTGAGTAAAATTGACAGGGAATGCTCTGACCTAGCGAGGGGTGTTTGATACGTTTCAAAGGCCTCCATTGTCACGGTGGTTGACTGGAAAGATGTTTGAGATAAATCAAACAGAATCTAATCTTGCGATTTTTATCTCAAACATCTTTCCAGTCATTTGCAACCAAGGCATCGTGCGCACAAAAAAAACACGAATTTTGTTCGCTATTGCGCAATATCTCGGCGCGTCAGACCGAAACGAAAGAAAATATAAAAATAAAAAGAAGTGGTGCAGACGTGTAACCACCCATTTAACTTATTCAAATAAATAATTTCGTGGGTTTTCCCACACTGATCACAAGGTTGCTTCTTCCAACACGACCAGTTATTAGCTTTCTCTCACTACTCACGAATTACAGGCTGCAATTCCCTTACCCTGCCAGTCTCCGCACAACACACCACAGAGCCAGTCCAGTTCCTCTCTATCTGGACCTCACAGCTATCACCAACAGGGTTGAGTTCGAACTTCGAACGAGTTGAACTTCTTTGGTTGTTGATCTGTCTTGGGACGAGGTCAGCAGAGATGAAGTCGCCTGGGAGACGTTTGGGTACGACGTGACGCACAGGGATGCGGCTCTTTTAAAGTTGCTGAGAATCCCATTGGTCAATGAGAGACTTGCAAACTTGAAGCACAGCACAGCAAGAACGTAATTTCAGGTCACAATTTGTTGAGGCACATTCTATGACATAGGTGCATTCGCACACCGTGCAGCACACAGCATTAAGGTGAGAAGAGACCCCTATGCAATGGCCTCCTGCTACGTGACGAGTCACCAGGTGGGTATTGCCAACACCGGATACCAGGTCACATTTATCAATGGGCTCGGACTTGCCAGGCTGGTAAGCTTATTGTAAGCGTAAGACGCGAGGCTGGTCTTTGCGCTCATGCTAGCAGTGACTACCTGATCCTCGGGTAGAGCGAAATGTTGGCTACAACCAAAATAACTTGACTGAAATACACTCATCACTCGTTTTACCGATAGTAAATGGTCAGCCAGCTGTCTTCCCTCGACCCTCCAATTTGCCTGGGAAGGTAACAGTATACCTACTCAGTGCGGCAGCAGACGACGTGGGTCTGAATCAATCAAAGGCCTTCTGACTGTATCGTGGTCAACGGAAATTCTTGGAAGAGTGCGCTGGAGCAAGATATTCCGTCCATTATGCTGTGAATCTTCAATGAAATCTGCTACTTGCGGGAGCGCCGTTTGGAGCGAACTAGGGGGCTCTTTCCTGGGTATTGTTACAGAGGACCTTGGTTCATTGACCCACTTGACTCAAAGCTCCACGGTGCGTTCTCTATTGACGACGGGAAACCAGGTCAATGATATCATACATTTGCCACCTTTAAATCCTGGCCTGGATCTTCCTTCATGTTCACACTCTTGGCGAGTCGTCTTCCCCATGGTCGGATCCAGTTTCTAGCTTACACTCCTCAACAATATGTTCTGAGGTACAAGATACAACCATTCACACTTTTAGTGAAGCTCGGGCGGAGAGACGCACGAAAGGAGGCTCGATCACTCTTCCCATCGAAATGTGGATATTACAAGGGACGCTGCGACGTGCGATTGGCCACAAAACTGCCTGTGTTTGTTTTGGACAAATCGTAGGGTCTGGCAAGAAGGACATGCACAAGTGGCATGTTTCAAGTGCCAAACCGCACATTCGATGGTCATCGATGATCAACCAGGTGAGCCGATCTCATCCCTCGTTGCCTTGAGCTACTCCACACGTAGTACCATGGGGATGTTATGACATCTTCTGAATGACTCGAAATGATTTTCATGGAAGTGATGAAAGTTCGAACTGGGTTGTGAATCGTCAGGCCGAACCCATGTGGGCATACGACTGACTGCCTAACGTTAGAATGCGTGTAACACATGCAATAGAAGTGTTCATCTGACCGGTCCCCGGAAGCATGGCAACTTCAAGGAACTGCAATTAATTCATTCGGTCCCTGCTATACCGAAGGTACTGCGCTGATTTTAACCTTCTTGCAACTCCTGACGCGCTGCTCCATTGCCAAAGATCGATGACACTGGATGGCACCTGTGCATTATTTTTCTTCCCATTCTGTCGTTTCCTGAGTAATTCATGAAATTCGTGACTGCACCTAACGAAGCGTCATGGACTACCGAAGCACATCAAGCATTCCGAGGTCGACTTGTATTCACAGCAGCCTTGCTGTGTTTCCGTGGTCGGAACCCGATTGGATCGCCGTAAGCACTCTAGATCCAGGACAAATCCACCAGGACATATGATCATCGTGTCGTCAAAAGTGTGAACACCATGTATGGAAGAATGATGGTACCGGGACATTTGTTCCCGACCCATGGTGCAGTGAGGGAACATAGTTGGAGAGATGTCCCTCGTTCCCACCAGCAATAGAACCAAGGCCAGCTTCGCTCCGAGAACAGCGGAGACTTCTGACTGGACGTGACAAGGGAGAGTGGTATTGGCCCAGCAGTCTCAGCACTACCCGGATGATGAGCTGTCATCGGCTGGTGCGTTTCGCAGTTAGACTCTTATCTCTGTATCTGTGATGGCGGGGCTGCTGCGTCGAAGAAGGAACCCCTTGTATGACGGCGAGGTGACCATCTTATCAGTGAATCAGTCGTTCCGCCGTTTGGGCCCTTGAGACTTTTGTGGTATGTAGTAACTGGCTGTACTAAGTACTTACACACCAGGGATTTCGACATTTCAAGGACATGTACAGGCACTTTTCTCGAGGGCAATTATCCGAATCTCGAAATTGGCCATAAAATGCCAAAAATGTGCTGAAAACTTGAAATTTATGCCTGGCATTTCGAATTTTCTCACCCTGAAAATGCGAAACAATAAGATCTGATATTTTATATATAATCTGTAAATGCACTTGAAATGTATGTTGGCTCAAACAATGTCAAATAGCTGAGTCGCGACCTTTGATGCGGTGACACTGAACTGAGAAAGTGTAAATCATAGGCCGTTCTGAATGCTTCGCTCTATCAAGCGCACTGCAGCAAAGGACTGGTCGAGGTTAGCAATATACGCGGACAGGAGCATCATTGTCCTCAACAAACCACCCTACCTCATTTGCCAGGGCTCTGAAAAGGGAGAAGTAGGCATGATGCATCTTTATATGTGAAACGCTTCGTTGATCCATACACAGGACCAACCGCCTAGAGAGAGAAATGTGGACAAATTCAACGACCTGTTGTCAGGTCAGTCGCCGTAAGCAATGCCCGGAAGTGAACTTACTGCTGAACGGTTGCGGCGGATGCGCTTTTGTAGACCTAAAGGACCAGTTTCATCTGGAAAAGGTACCCCACACCGTTCACCGGTTGGACAAGGTTCGCCGTGTGCTGCTGCTGGTCCGTGGATTTTTCACGACCGCGACCCACAGGCCACCACCGGGGCATTGGTGCTTGCCAAAAATCTCACCGCTGCAAGACAGTTGTCGCAGCAATTTCGAAACAGAACGATTGGAAAGACCTACCTGGCGTTGGTGAGGGGAGGCGCACAATCTTTTTCCGCACAAAGCGGCGAAATCAGGGATCCTCTCGAATCCATCAATGGCCGCGTGTCAATCAGCCAAAGCTGCAATGCCAAGTTTGCGGCCACAGACTGGGAGCTAATCGCTTCTTCCGTTGGTTTCATCTCTCATATCCGTCTTCATAAGGACTAAAACACGTTGTTAGCCAAGGGTGCCTTTGTCATTGCTCAGGGTCAAGCTCCACACTGGGTTAAAACACCAGCTTCGCGTTCATCTTGCTCATTCCTTACATAGTAAGTAGCCCACCTCAGCATTCCGGACTTCCACAGCCACGACGCTGATGATCCTCAAGCACCCATTCTCGGTGACCCTGTGTACACTCGCAGTGCGGTCTCCGATAAGGTCGCCCGTGTTATCAAAGTTCCCGAAAATAGGATATTCCTCCATGCTTCCAGATTGTGCCTTTCAGTGGGTTCGATCCGCGGATGTCTATCACAGTTCCTAATTCGCCTTGTTCCTATCTAGCGGTTCAGGAAAGCAGGACCCAATAAGCACTTCCGACTCGAGGTGGCAGCAGCCCTGCCTGGTGACTTCGTGACCCTCTGCAAGGATACGGGCATCCCGTTAAAGGAATGGGACGTCTCTGGGGGAATGTTCGTTGATGGTGAGCCCGCCGGAGATGAAATAACAGACCTCGACGGCAGATGGCTAAGGCCTAGACATCACACAACTCATCGACTGCGTTAGCTGTGTTCTGTGGTCGCCTGACATGCCAGAGAAAGACATTTTGGCTATGCTACGATCAGGGACGCAAGGAATTGTCAGATGACTTGCTGTTGCCTTACCCAAAAAAATTACTTGCCGTTTCATGGCCCCACTCGAGACGAAGCACCTCCAAACCTTGTTTCACAAAGTTATATCCCCACACACTTAGGGAGGGCCACCTGGGCGTCCAACGCCCAACGCTTAAATCTCGTGTTTTTATCCAACGACGACTACCTACTACCGTACTCGTTACATAGGTGAAGACTTGACTAGTATCAAGTTCGTCAGTACATACGCTCTTGCGACGACTGTCGCAATTGTTACAAGCGGTTCGATGTACACTGTAATCCAAAAAAGTACGAGAACAAGGTAATAAGCGTGTAACGAAGTTCGTCATAGCGGCTGATTCGACCAGCGACCTGGCCGTGTTGAAGGATAATTTGGCACGGCCTTCATTGGAAGGTAGCAGCGCGCATGGGGGGATGAAAGCCAGCTGGAGTCTGAGCCGGAGTCTGTCCTGAGACCTGAATTTGCCCCTCATGCTGGGCTTTAAGCAGATTTCCAACACCCACGGCGATCGCTCCGACAGCTTGAGCAACCCCAGAGGCCAGAACGGTGCCCCCGCTGATTGCGGGAATCGCAGGTAATGTCCCTGCTGTTATGAGCACGGCGCTCAGAGTGGTCATTGCTCTGGGGTGCTCTGTGGTGAGAAAGTCAAGAGCATGGCACGCATTCAGTAGCCAAGTTGGCACATTGGATACCGTAGTGACCGCTGTGGGAACATGAAACACTGTGAATTGTAATACAGATAACAGGGGCTCATACACGTACCATTGTTTTCAGGAGCCGACTGCGTTGCAATAGGGAGTGGTGGCAGTGGTGGCAGTGGTGGAAGAGGGGCAACAACCGATGCAAATGCGCTTGTAGTCGTCAGCGCAGGACCCACTGTGTTCGATCGCTGCGGTGGGTGACGAGATTTGAACGCCGACGTCGCAGCTATTATTGCAGATTCGGAAAACATTTTGACGGGGTTAGGGCGAGATTCCTTAGGCGGTGGCAGTGGGGCCTCCACCCTCGCAATCTCGACGATTTCGGCATCTTTCGAAACCTGACCCTTCGAGGACCGACGGCGTGTTAGCCAGAAGTTCCCCGACGATCTCCGTTGCACCGTAACAGGAGTAGTTGCAGTGACATCGATATTCCCTGAGCAGCACGTTAACTTGGTTCTGCGCTGCCTAGGTAGAACCCTACATACATCCCATGTTCTTCATTGCAATCTTGAACTTCTTCCAACTCCAACGATACTTTCCACCATTGACCTGGGCCATGACGTTCTTCAGTTCCGTAAGGCGACCTTTCGCCTTGTCGCCCATATAATGCTGGGCGACTTTGTGCCAGTATTCTTCTGGCACCTTGCGCTCGACACAGCCAGCCTTGATTTGGTTGAGCCAGTCGTCGACTGACATGTCCTTCCTCGACTCGCCGTAGAATATAGGTGGATTAGCCCATGCCTCAAATATGGGGTTAAGGTCGAATTCTTTGATCTTGAATGCTTCGAGCATCGCGAGTGAATGTGTGGGGAAGAAAGTGATGTGTGCTTGAGCAACGGAAGGACGAACGGTTGTTCAATCGCCTGAGCGCGCGATGGGTTATAAGTAGCTTGCGAGCCGCGTGGCGGCCTTGCGGCTTCTGGGGACTTCATCCGGACTGATATGCAGGAATCGAACCGGATGGCTGCATGGATGAAACGGTTCAGATGGCGATCTACACCGGGGTCGCAGTCTTGAACCCAGATTCTAGAACGGGAATGTGAAGTGAAGCACGGATAACATGAGGCGACCTCTATGGAGAAGCACCGCTACCAACAGCCGGGCAGCCGTCCTAAGAACGCAGCCACCACGCAGGTGAATTGATGCGAAGTCAACACGTCCAACTTGCAGCGGGCAACTGATGTACTTTTTACCTAGGGCCAATGTTTGATGCGACGCCCCTTTGAGGGCATTGAAGGAAAACGGAAAGACTTCTGTCAACTTCCAGAACGGTCTGATTGATGCGCAGCGTAATTTGCTCACCAACCGCCACCCTTCATTTCATGAAATAGGGTGTTACTAAGGGCCCAGTGCAATCTCCACCCATTTGGCCGGTTGGCGTGGGTCGGTGGCTAAAACTTATCAAGCAGACCTGCAATGCTTGTACGAGCCTTAAGAACATACCAAGCGTTTGTGAACGTACCAGGCACGAAGTGGTCCAGTCGCCCTACCATCGCATTGTAGCGACTCTTGTTCATTCTCTGCTTCTTAAATCGACAAAGTTTGGTGGTGTCAGCGCCTGGAGAGTCCAGGGTTGTAGCCAATTGGCTACCAATGATGGTATCAGGGAAGGACACCGAATTCTGGACGTTCTTCTAGTTCCATCCTTTCGAAGTGTCGTGGAACGCAAGGAAAATGACGAGGAGGAAAATTTGAATGAACTTCCAAAGAATGTACGTCAAAATTACTGGCTCAGCGATACGAGTTTTGCAATGAGCCTCTATGCGAGTTGGCGCCGCGGCATCAGTGGCTAGTTCAGATTGACCTACACAGCAAATGGTGGACCCTACAAAGACACCGTTATGATCGCCTCAGGTTCAACCTAATACGTTCCGCCGAGTCAGCGTTTTTCAGCTCAGTGACAGGTCGTGGTATGTTCTCGATGTATGTGACATGGCACCATCCGTAAACAAGGCGTTGCGAGGTGTCGACTGCAGGCTGGAAATGACTGGGGCACCCGATTTCATGAAGTCGCACCAGCAGGTTGAGGAATGTCGTGGCTGAAATGCGTATGAAGTCACCAGGGTTGGTTGTTGAAGTTTCCTCGACCCAAGCAGCTGCAGAGCTACAGAGCAAGAGAGGAAAGCCATGCTTGGAACTCTTCTCGAGAAGCCAACGAGTTAAAAGGGCGTGACTACCCCAAAGGGCAAGAAGTTCCTCCACGTTGGCTGCGCTGCTCCACAAGGCACGGCGATCAACCTGGTAGTGTGAGCGTAGGGGTGAGCACTCGGATGTACAGCTGAGATGAAGTCATACTTGCAACAAACTTACAACTTCACGACCGTTTCATCTGACCACCAGACGGGCGAATTACACGAACAGTCGGAACTGCCTTGACCCAGCTCGGTCTGCAACAACAGCGACGGCAATTTGTACACTAACCAACGGTTAGCTACCACCAAGCTGGAGCCGAAATAGGGCGCAGCATAATAACACGGTATGTCGCTGAGCCACGTCCTAGCAAAGTCCTTGAGAATCGAGTTGATCCAAAGGTCTGGGTCTGGAGCTTCAAGACCAAGCGCTGGCCAGTTTCCTTCGCACCACACCTCAAACTGAGCGTTGCCAGAAAGGACCACATGTACAACCCCTTGAAAAGCGGATATGTGAGGGGGCGAATCTTCATTACCTATCACTTTCTTCAAAAAGGTGCCATGTTTCGTCAGTGCAATGGAGTTTCAGTCGAGATCCACAAAATTGCGACTCATTCGCAAATACCGTGGTATCAGAGTTCCAGGAGGCCCGCACGTCTATTACAACAACGACCCATGAGCGATGGTTTCTCCAGAGGATATCTCTGCTTCCTTCTCAAGCTTGATGATCGAATAGTCATCTTTCATCAATAGCTCGAAACCGAGTGGCGCGCCGAGAGCTTAGCGGAGGGCAAGAAGCATTCGATTAACTTGTCCCAAGCGCCTTATATATACTATCGTTGTGCCGGAGTTGCAACATTTGGGCAAGTTTTGTAAATAACTCACTTGTTACTGCGAAGTTAGACAGAGAAAAAATATGCAGCTCTGGGGAAATGAGCGTAGAACAAGATCCAGTAGATAGAACAATGAACGAAGGGGAAGTGATTCTGCCAGAGAGATGCCGGCGAAAAGAGTGGAAAAGAGGAGAGTTGCAAAATCTCTCCCAGCGTAAATGCACGGTGTCACACTATGTCAGAGGCAAATTGGAACCCCGAAACGGCTGTTGGGCGCTGAGCGCTGCATTGCTGAAGTGGAGATGCAGTGATTCAAGATCAAGAAAACATGTTGCGAGGGATATTCTACTTTGTGAGAAGGTATTGAATATTTACTGATAACTATGGTATGAATAGGTGTCTGTAGAATAGTAAGGATGGGGTATTGTAGTAGCAGAAGAGTAGTTGCACGACTCGAAAT
>KN825171.1:0-28091 GCA_000827395.1 Paxillus rubicundulus Ve08.2h10 | reverse complement strand
TTCCTTGATTATCATTAGCAAGCACTTCTCTGCCCACTCTGCTACATACTTATACTTAGTTTTCACTTCAGATTCCTCAGTTGTTCTTTGCCCCTCTTTGGCAATGGCTGAGGTGAGTTTACTTCATACCTATTTACTACTCCTAGCTAATTCCTAGTAGTCTGTGCAATCACTGCCCTATCATAGAGTTTTTGTCACTGATTTGTTCACAGGAGGTCATGGCTGTGTATGGTTAACTTGAAGAGGGGGCTGGCATGAGACATTGACTGGACCCAAGGGAACATTGTTGGGATCTGGATTGACATGGATTGATGCAACAAGGCAAATGAGGGCATCTCTGTCATGGTGATAAATGAGTGCATATGTGCATTCTAAATGCCAACCTTACTCATAAGCTGATTTTGATCCAACAGTTACTTGCAATGCTGTGTTCTCTGTCATTAATCTTGTATTTCCATCTCTCCGAGACTGGAATCTTCTAATTGCTTGGTAGATGTCTTTGAAGCTCCGAAATGCCAGCCACTGTCTTCAGATGCAAGACATTGAATTTCTCACAGGTATGTGTGTTTTAAAATGTTGAATACCTTATCCTGAATGCCCAGATGTTGCAGGAATGCTTTGAAGATCTCTGTGGAGTGCTCGAGAAGGTCTTCAAGAATCTGGTGGTTCTCATACTGTGGACAGGTAGGCAACAATATGATGAGTTCAGCCGCAGTTGTCTGAGAGTGGTCCAGCGCTTCAAACACAATGTTAAGAGGATGCATGTTGCACACCACATGCTCTCACTATTTGGTATGGTACTTATCACTAGTAACTGCTACTGTTGGCAGTAAAGGTGCTGGCTAGGTATACTACTACCCCTAGACCAAAATATATAACCCTAATTTCGGTTTATGTTTTTTTTTTCAACATCCGCTGGTTCAGCCACTGTGGCTTGACGTTGTTTACAAACGTTTTCTTGCAGCTGTCGCTGTGAGTTTGAGGGGATTAAGGTTGTACTGGGTTTGAATTTGGAAGGATTTGGAAGGAGATCACGTGTGCTCTAAAATTAACACTACCTCTCAGATATCTCTCATCGCCCCTCATAACGAACAGCGGCGGCGTGAAGGAGCCTGTGTAGGCTTATGACAATGAGTGTATGCTGGAAGAATCAAAATCATATTCGGACTCAGATCCCACTTTGTTATACAGAAAACATGGACCATTACTACTAAAGTTGAGTCTCCAATTCGGCATTTCGGCTTGCCATAGCATATCCTCAACACATGCGTGTTCAGAAATTCGGTGACTGAATTTTCAGGCCTTCCGGGTCTCTTTTCTATGCCGATGGCGGCAGTATAGATTGATGACTCTGCGGTTGCATGCTAGAGCATGGTAGCGGTTGGGGATGGACTCGGATATCGTGTACGTAATAGGGTCAATTGAGACTTCAGTGCAATTGGTAGTTTCCTTGTGAAGAATCGGCTTTGCGCCCTCCTCGAAATCACATCCGTCACTCATTCCGTCTGTCACAGGTCAAGTCGGCTCCTCGACGTCGTTGACAATGACGAGTGGCCATTCTGCGCTGGTGATGCCAATGACAAGTCTGCAAGCACATTGTCATTGTTAGTCGGGGTTTGAAATATTTTTGGTTGTCGATTTCTAGGTGACGGGTTCGTTCCGGTGTCGATTCATCTCCTTGTTCTCCCTCACGCACACTAGCCAACCTCATATCCGCCCGTATATATAATATATACCTCTCATACCCCTTCACCAAGGAACCCCCATATCACTAGCCACGAAGAAAACATGTTCGCCTCACTCTTTTTTGTCACTCTCTTTGTCGCTCTCTTCCAAAGCGTTTCCGCTGATTTCACGATTGACACTCCAACCCTTGTCCAGGTATTCTCTCTCGCTTCGTTCTTTTTTAACATGTCTAATGGCAGTGAAAGTGCCAAGGATCTCAAATCACTTGGAACGGAGGCACTGGCCCTTATGACCTTCTCATCGTTCCCGCGGATGATGTTTGTGGTGATTCCATGTAAGTACACCAGTGTCCTACCTCGCTATCAAAAATTTATGCTTCATGTCTATAGTGAGGACCTTGGCAACCAGACATCCTCTGCTATGACTTGGACAGTGAATATCGCTGCTGGAACTCAAGTCGTTCTCTCCCTTTTGGACTCCACCGGAGACGAAGCTTGGAGCGGAGCCGTTAGTCTTCTTCCACCAACCTCTAGCGGTCTTGTTGCTAATGCACGCCCTCGAGAATAGATCACAGTCGGTGCAAGCAGCGACTCCTCGTGCTTGACCAAGACTTCTTCTGCCCCTCCCTCGGGTACCCCGTAAGCCTTGATGTAACGTTCTCTTCGTTCAAAATCTCTGATATGTCCCATAGCCTCACTGTCCCTCCTGTCAAGGGCTCCTCAACTCCACCAGGTGCTGCAGCCCCTTCCTCCTCGGCATTTGCCCCCGCCGGTGCTGCCAACGCTGGTCTCAACCCTACCTCTGGAGCTTTCTCCATACGTCCCCTCAGCGCAATCTCCGTCATTGGTGGCACTGTCATCGCTGCTGTCGCCTTCGCTCTTTAAGCAGCGCTGGATACCTCAACATTAAATACCCGTCAACATCTGATGGCGATACCCCTATTGGCCGAGCCTCTTAAGAGTTTGCTCTTATCCTGGTGATACCACGGTACCTCGAATTTTTTATTTCTCCCACTCGGAGCTGGTGTTGGTTTTACATTTATTTTATGCCTTCCGATCACTTTTGTTTATCCATGATTTATGGCGGGTGTGCAAGATCTCTCTTCTTCAGGCTAGACCCGGAGTAGCTGGTGGTGTTCTATTACAGGTTTTATGTCATCACCTTATTGGTGGATGTTGTTTCAACTAGGTTGGTTTTGGTTGCATGAGCTGCGTGATGAGTTCTTGAAGGAAGGGCGGCCTGACACTGATGCGTCCATCTGTTTTTTTGGGCTTTGTGTTGATAAATATATTGGTACCCTCCTCGAGCTGGTAAAGCTTGGTAGCTCATCCTACGAAATCAGGTATTTGTAACCACATGCATCAATCGACTATTTATTTCTGTGATATATTCCACACCGGAAGAGCCATTGATCATAACTTTGATTGTGACCATCATGTCCGATACAGCTTGGCATACTGTGTGAGCACACAATGGCTGTTTCCTGCACTCTCATTCAAGCAGGCTTTCTAGGACTGTTCGCATTCCATTCGCAAGTAGCAAACATGCCACCATCGCGAAGCAAGTCATCGAAGTCGATGCTGAGCTACAAAGGGATACTGTCAAACGGACTCTGACGGTCGAGGGTGATGAGCTGATCGCGTTGGTACTTTCCCATCTTGGTTTCTGCCATCCTGACATTCGTCGCACAATAGGAAATACAAGACTTTGACCATTCGTTTAGCGCGTCTCACGGTCAATGGATTCTTAGAGAACGTCGATTTAGTTGTCCGGACGATAGGGGAGTTCAGCGAGGAGGCAGAAAATGGGTCAGCAGGGCCACAAGCCACGTAGAAGGCAAGTTTTTTTTTCCAATTCTGTGATATCGTTACAACATCCCCTGAGCGACGAATAGCATTCTGGGTCCATTTTCCATTACTTTGCCTCTGGAGATGCCCCTGCAGTTTCTACCTTCTTTTTCTTCTTGGTCTCCCGTAATGACTTTGCCAAGAGGCCCTTTAGTTCACCATCCTCCAGCTCCTTCTCACTCTTGACCAGCTCTGGCTTGTACCAGACGGGCGGATGGGTAATCATCAGAGGACCAGCAGGGGGGAGTGCGATAGTGAAATGAAACGCAGCCACATACGTGTTAGCAGGCGTGTAGCTAGTAGAAGGGAATCAGAAAAGTAACGTCTTGGCTTAGAAAGAACGGTAACTTACACCACCTCGTATGGTTTTACGAGGCCGTGCGAGACAGCCTCCTGCAGACCGAGTCGAGCCCTCTTCTCGTCTTCAAGAACACGAATGTTGATCGGGAATGGGCCAGCCTTCTTCTGCATTTCCGAGAACACGGCACGGGAGTTCTTCATTTTTAATTGATATGTTACCGCCCCTTCCTTCTGATAGATGCTGGTCCTGGAATCTTCTATGCGTGCCTTTGCATGTTAACACGGTTAGTTCATATTATTGCCGTGGTTGCTGGGCCATACCTTTCCGTCTTCCCCTGATGAAACGAGGATATCAACGCCGTATACTTCATCTTCCGCAAAGGTGACCGTCTCGGTGTCACGTCTTTGTGCCTCAGTTGGGTTCAAGATGATACGCTTCTTACCATCTATCACGTTCTGGGACTGTTGACACGAAAGCATGCCTATCCAGCATTTAACGCGGCCCCTTATCTCGATGACATGCAACTGATCGCTTACCCTCCACAGGCTTGCAGTCCCAAGCTGTAGCAACTTGAGCCACTGCGTCACTGACAGCCCAGTTTTTATTCCCGACTTTCATCAGTCTCATTGCGACCTCGGCGGCATGCCACGCTGCCTTGAGCACGTCGGCGCGTCTGCCAGTAGCAGGATCCTGTTCGCTTGCACCCACCACGATGGTTTCCGCACTGATGGCGGCGAAACCATCGATGTGCGCCCCGATGTGGAGCTTCACTACGTCGTCCTTAGCCAAAGCTTGGGAAGCGAGGGTGTCCGAACTAAATCATGATCGACAGACATCAATGAAAGAACTCGGGGCAGCTTGGAGCTCGCGGACGTAGGACGTACGCAAGGGGTGAGAAGTGGGCGACGGCGTTGTTAACTGAGATGCATGTTGGGAAGGCGATTCCTATCGGGTTTACCCCCATGAAATAGGTGCATTGAAGAAAATGGGTGCTCTCCGTACCTTTGGACACCTTGACACCTTTGACGGCTTTATTGTAGACCGCACCGGTACCCTCTTCGATGAGCTTGTCTCCCTCGATACAGAGATCGATTATCTTGGCCTCCTCAACACAAAGGGTAACCAATTTTTTCATAACTTCATTTACGATGTCTCCAGCTGCCTAAGGATATCGAGACAATCAGAGTTCTAGCCAGCTGAATAATGTTCTGCGAATAAACCAGCATGGGCATACTTTGTATTTTGACATATCTGTCTCCGATATCAATCGTGGCTTTTCAGCTTGCTTTTGGACTTCAGCCATGTCTGTGGACTTGAAGATACTGGAAAATATGCAAACTGGTGGTTGTGCTGAAGAGCAGGGGTTTATGCGATCCAACTTCGAGGCGCAGAGGGTGATGGCAGTCCTGATTTGGTAAATCTAGGATCAGACAGCCTGGAGTACTTTCGACATCGAACGCGATTACATGTGCGTTAACATGCGTGTCTACTATACAGTTTGGATATGGATGTATGCGATTGTATCATGCCCTAGAACTAGATGTGCTGCCTAAATGTCTGCCAGTAGGTCATACAAGGTATCAATCATCATGAGGCCCAAGTGTGTTGTCATCAAATCATCCTATTCTCATCTAAACGTCGTGGTCGTGTGGTCGCGAATCTGGAAACAAACGAAACCGCGCAGGCTCCTGCATAAATCGGTCTTCTCTTCGCATTCCGTCTCCTCAACAAGAGGAGACATAGAATTGCTTCGGCCACGCCACTCTGGCGGCTCTCCCGGTGGTTCATCCCAGGATAATTCTGATTGAATGCTGCCTCGCACACAGGTACGATCAGCCATATCACTTGATGAGGCTCCAGTCAGCTCGAGGGCGCGCGGGGGGGGAGTATCACTTACTTCTCCCAGTTGATCCAATCACGCTCAAAGTAATCGCGGAGGGGATTCGCCGTAGATTGTACTCGGTCGAAGTGTTTTTTGAGGTACTCCGGTTTAGCTGTCCTCACCAGAGAAGGTAGCGAAGGATCTTGCCCATAGAGTCTCTCGTAAGCCTGCCATATTGGCTCTTTGCAGCCCATAATTGTTCGAACGCTCCGCCCGAGGTGCATTGAGGCCCACGATGACATCCCTCTCTGAGAAGACTTCCGGCTCGTGGAAGTAGGGTCGTTGTCTGAGTCCGGGGAAGATTTTCTTGATAACGACCGCAACTCGAATAATGCGTCGGGATCAATCAGGCCTGGTAATCCACTGACCGGCTGAACACCTGGTCTGCGAGACGAGGGCGGTGGAAGCGGGACTCGTAAGGGTGGATGCGACCGTATCTCGCGGAACCATGCACCCAGGTGGAATGGCAAGATGGATATTAACTCCGGTGCTAGAAAACTATCGTTCAGCATTTCTTCCCACGCGCGCTTGAGCCTAGTGTGATCTCGAGGGTCAGGAGGTTCAGGATGTCTAAGTTCTGCGTCGAGCACCGATAACGGGAGGGATGCCGACGAAGCGCCAGAAACTACTTGCGTGCTGTTGCTTTTCAAGCTGGTGGTAGTCATGGAGGGATCCGACTTGTGATACTGATTTGATACTAGAGTATTCGAACTCCGTGGGCAGCTTTCATTGGATGATCCCCCAGGCAATACGTCAGAAGATTGTGGCGTCTGAGATGGGAAGATGAGGTCCTCTTCGATGATCTTGGATTGTGGAGTTAGACCAGGTGGGTGTTCGTGTGTGAAAAAAATCGTTGCGCACCTCAAGGACGCCGTTCGGATGGAGGACCCGAGAAATTTCCTGAAAACATCCGACAAGGGTAGTTAGCATGATTACGAGAAACGAAAAAACATCATGTGCTAGCTTACCCCAAGTACGTTTCCCCACTATCGAGTACGAAGTAACTGGTTAACAACAAAGTATGTTGGGCGTGCATAATACTGAATGCTTACCTCATCTTCTGGGATGTGGAGACCCATACGAACCATCCTTACGAAGTTAAACTGACCATTAAGGAAGGGCAAACCATCAAGCCTGCGTGATACGCGTCAGGAAATGAAGTTTGTCAATTGGGTGGCATTCGGGAACATTACAAATTGCCATGGACCCATTTAAGCCTACGGGACAAGTTCTTGTCCAGGAGACTCAATTTCGGCTGCCTCGATACCACGTCGAAACCTACAACCATGCTTCCCTAGCAGGATACTATCAGCCTCGGGTGCAGGTACAAGGTGTATTGTCATACCTGCCATTGCTTAGCAGCTTCAATTGCCCAAAGACCGCGGCCACAACCGAGGTCGAGGATAGTGGCAGGAGGACCATCAAAGTTGTAGAGTGTTAGGCTTTTACAACAATTCGTTAAGAACATGTGGTCCCAATGGTCACTAGATGCGGTAGGAGTCAGCGCGTTGTTATTGTGGATACAAAAGCAAGAGCTTACAAATTCACAACATCGTTGGTGTAATCGAGCGGCGAGATAATTTCGCCTGTAGGCCGTCGGTGTATGGGTTTCGCAGCCAGCTCATTGTCTACATCCTTGACGTGGATAGTGATGGCGGTCATGGTTGCGAAAGCAAGGGCATTGAGCGAACTGTGTGATGAGTTTTGACAAGGATGTAATCAATGAAAGGTCATATGACAGTGTGATATTACCCACATATTCGAGTAAGGGACCCAGTAGTTCTGTATGAAGAAATGACAGCACCACCCTGGTAGTGCTGCTTGACGGGTGTCAACGGGGAGCTCAACCGTCGTGAAGGGCAAGTATTTGAACCGAATGCCCTTGCACTAAGATATGACGGGGTAAAGATCGACCACAAATTTTTACAGCAAGGTGCATGATGGCCGCCTCTTCCCCCCGAAGTTTTATACATTCCAACTACAGGGCCGACCAGATACAAAATTGTCGCTTCGTCAATGCTGCAATATCCATATCATCCTTAATGAACTGCCTCCGAGCCTCTTTTGCACTGTTCGGGGTCTGCGAACTTCCTTATCGGGACTCTATTTCCGGGGGTCTAGCTCAGCGTTGTTGTCTGGCACCCTGTCCTCGTCTTCTCTTCAAACGCCGATGAGCTCTTCAACGTCCATGCGCCTTGCAAAGGGCGCCATCAGTGCTGTAGTGAGACGGAACGCCCTCAATTCCTCAGCAAAGTCTCCGCGCTGGTCTAGAACCGCTTCCACCTCCGTCACTCAGGAAAAAGACCCTCAGCTTGGTGACTACCCTGAGCTTCCATGGTTGTCGAACCAAACTCTGCCACCTAGAGGCTGGTGGGATCCGCAAATGAGGCGGAATTTTGGCGACCCGGTGAGCACTCGAGTTCCGATGTGTCATGTGTGTCATGTCCATGTGCAAGGTCTGACCATATGCTATTCAGGTTCATGAAAATGAAGAAGTCCTTTCTATGTGGGGACCCGACATATCAGCCGTACCTCCTCAGACAGCCCTGTTCCAATTCACTTTGGCTGCCTCGGCATTCGTAGGCTTCGCTTTCCTGTGCAAGTACGCACTCCTGCCGGAGCGGCCTACGGTACCTCGGGAATACCCGTTTTCCGGTCTTGTGCGTGAACTTGGCGGGCTCGAAGAGAACAAGGTTCGCTTCATCTACCCTTACAGCCTCACCCGGTAGTTGATTGCATGCTCAGGCGAGGGAAGAGACTGACGATGGTGATGAATGAATTGTACAGCTTATCCTTAGCCGCGTCCGTTCGTCGCTCTTCAGCTTGATATCTCCATCTGAGTTAGAACACCCGGCACTTGGCATTATCTTCTTCAGACTAGAGTCTAGGCAAAAAATTTCATGTTCATATCGAAACGGTCGCCCTCCAAAACTCAGTTATTGTCAACGTTAACATCAGGCACCTATATTTAGATCCTCGGACATTGTCAAATACAAGAAATCAGAAAGTGTTACTGCGATCCTGAAAGTTCCCCCTGACCTTTCGGTACGGGCCTCGCTCGAGGTCGTAGTCGAACTGTGAGGGGTCCAGATGGAAGTACACTAGCTAGAACCCTGCTGTCATCCTCGAGTTCGTCTCCGCTTTCTTCGCCCGTCTCTGAGCCATCGGCGAGGTCCCCTTTCTTATTAACCCCCGAGGAGGAAGCACGGTTCGTGGTACGTCTGTTCGGTCCTGCTTTTTTGCTATGGATGCTGGCCTTCTTTCCTTTGCGCGATGCCGTTGTCTTTGTGCGCTTTTTCGGAGGGGCTGCATCATCTTCGATAACGGAATCGACATCTTGACCAGGTATAAGAGTTCTTGTACCCCGAGCTTGCATTTCTGCTCGTTCCTTGCGGAAATCTGAAACCACTTGCTGCAGTCGCTTGCTTGCATACGCCTGGCGTTTTCGGGGAACACATGATCCGGCTCCGGGCGCCGTATCAAAGAATCCATTCAGATTTCCTTGTCTGTTCATTGAAACAGCCTTATAAAATGCAAAATCATGCTGAGTCACCGTAACCATCCACAGGAACACAAAAAAATCCCACCTGGTTGCGCTTGCTCATTTTCTGGATGATCGGTAGCAGTAGATCATCGACCTTCGTTTCTTGCCAACCCAGCTCTTCGTGCAAGAAACTACGTTTACGAGTGATGAGAGTCTTACGCTTTTCGCAGTTAAATATACGCACTGTCGAAGACCGTCAAGATCGGGCATTCCCCATTTAAAGGGCTCTTCTGATGTGTCGACCGTCGGATGATAGTAAGCATCTCTCTGAAAAATAAACACTTTGGGGTTAGCGTCAAAGTAAAATGGACAGGTAGATGTTGACTCGCCACGAGGGGATTGGGCCACTCAGGTGATAGATAAAGATCCTTGAATTTCTTTTTCTGTGAGGAACACCACATCAGCGCGTTATCGCAGTCGAAAATTTAAAGTGCAGGGACACACAAAGCGCTTTCTGAACTTGGTATTATTATCTTCCTCTCGGTCCCGCCCGCTTTGAACTTTTGTCCACCAATCCTTGAATTTATGAAGGCCGTCTTCCCTAGGAAACTCCTTTATGAGCTCCATAGCCACAACTGGACCCACTCCAGGGAGCCCGTCAACGTAATCACTGCCCAGCAGGTAAGCTAAGCGGATGAGCGCGTCGCGCTCGAGACCAAGTTCTCGGGCAAGATCTGATAGGAGAAAACATTCGACCGTCTTTGATTGGTTGAACATGTTCTTGTAGACTCGCATTCCCCCAAAGAGGAACACATCAGAATCATCTGTAATGATTCCCTCCACCAGTCCCAAGGACACAAGTTCTGCACACTGGGCCTCCGCTTCCATTGGTGCAGTGATGTATGGGATGCCGAAAAGACGTAGCATAAGCTGAGCCAGTCATATTTCCGTCAGAACGCCAAGGGCTACAATACTCTGTGAGACATAACGTACCATGATCTGGGAAACCATATGCTGCGTGATATCTTCAGAATCACGCATGGCCGCTTTCTTCTGTCGATTCAACTCTCTGATTTCGTCATCAATTTCGTTTCTGACAGCGTCGAGATCCTTCCCCTTGACCTGAGAGAGGAACTGAGCGAATTCGCCTGCTTCCTTATGGGGATCCATTTCTTCCGCAGCGTCCCAATCCTCCTCCTCCGCTTGACGCTGAGTACTGGGTACATCAGTCTTCTGAGAAAGTCCGCCGACAGGAGAAGGAGATCGAGACCATTCAATACCTGAGTCGTCACTGTCCTCCTCTGTGGCTCGAACCTTAGAATGCGACACCGTCGGGTTCGGAGATGAGGACTGAGGCAAATCAAAAGATACGTGAACACTCGATTTCCGCGGGGGGTCCTCACGGATCGTTCCTTTCATTAGCGGAGGTGGAGATAGAGGCACTACAGGAGATATATTGATCGGAGTAGTCGATGGGACCACAGCTACTTCTTCCATGTCGTCCGACTCTTTGTCATCAACGGAAGGGACTAGAGATTGGATAAACTGGGGTCTCACAGTGGGGCATTCAGGAAGCACAAGTGCAGGCTCCAAGCGCGGGAGAAGTGCTGGTCCTTCATGCGCCTCTGCGGAAATGATGTCTTCCTCTGTATTCGGAGATTGTGCTGAAGGTGAGAATGGCTGCACGGGGGCCTTCTGTGATAGTAGTAATGACGAGGGATTTCCGAAGGCTGGTGTTTGAGTGGTATGCTGAGTGAAGCTTATTGATGACCTGGGTGCGAGACCAGCTCCTGCAATGGACAATGCAGTTACAAGTCGAGATGGAGAGGCATACAGGTCTTCGTCATCATCGTCCGAACTGAAACGTCTCGTACGAGCAGCAGTCAGTGGACTGCGGGAGTGAGACTCTTCGACAACAACAGAGGTAGGCTTGGAGGCTGGTGTCTGGGGTAAACAATTGCTGGATGAGGGCTCAGCAGAATATAAGCTCGCGTGAGGTGGAGAGCCTCTAGTGCCTTGGGAATCAAGCGAGGCCTGTATTGCCATGGCAAGCTCAGGATCCTCTTCATCGCACTCCAGCGAACGAAAGCGGGGTAGGTCATCCTCATCATCTAAGTCAAACAATGGCTTCGTCTTGATGCGCCGCTGTATAGGCTTGGCAGTCGTGCCGGTCGGTGGGTGCTTGGAAATGGCAGACAATGCCGTGGTTTGCTGGTACGTCCTAAGGTCTAAACCGACCGGTGCAGCCCCTGGTCTAGATGACTTCATTAGTGCGTCTCCCTTGCAACTATGTCGCTTCACATCGTACATGCTGACTTCCTCCATCTCCATGTCACTGTCGTCATTGCTTACGGGAACCTGGACGTCCTGATCTATTTCAATCGGCTTCGACCGTGTACCATCGTCTCGAATGCCTAGAACCCAGCCTCCGTCTCTGCCTTCATTCTTGATTAAGAGGTACTCCCTGTTGCGTTCACTAGCGACACGGACAGGTATAGTAAGATGAGCCTTGCCGATGCTATCTGTCGTCATGAGAAGCTGCTGAGTGAGGGAATTACGTTGCTGGAGATTCTTGATCTGCTCCCTGGAGAAGTCCAGCGGGGTAGACGCTTTCTTTAGCATGTTCTGTAAGCGCCTGTATGACGTTTGCCTGGACTTCAAACGAAGATCTCCGACGATCTCATATTGCACCTCTGTGGGCAGTTCGCGAAACGCAGGTGAAGCGACATCAAAATCCTCTGGACGCATTTCTTCGATGAATGTTCGTAGTTCTTCCTCAGTTGCTAGGCGAGGATCGGGTGCGTGCGTGCGAGTGGCTTTCGCAACTTGCTCCTCCATATTGACCTCCGGTAATTGGTATGGATCATGATCGTGGAAGCGGTTCTTCTTCTTCGAGGAAGGTGGTGCAGGTTGTGCACCTTGCTTCTTTCCTGGTGTCTTTGTGATAGAACTGTCGACATCCTCGAGGTACACGGTGTTTTCATCAAGAACAACGGGTCCAGAAGGCACTTGCTGTTTACCCTTGTTCGACGGTGGGCTGACACCCATGACGACGCAGTTGATGAATGGAACAAACATGCAGTAAAAGTGCGTACTGAGACACATGGGCATGACCAAGGGCTTCACGCCTCATCTGTGCAGCCAGAAGCCTCTCTGCAATTTTCGCATGGCTGGCAGCGGCACCGCTCTTCTTCTTCTTGCGTTCGGACTGAGATTCCGGATGAGAAGGCGTCGAAGCAACTAAAGATGAAAGTACTTACAATCGTGTTTCGTTTCAAAGTTGGTGCACCTCCGTCGAACACAAAGACTGGACGTATACCGTAGAACAACAGTTTGCATATCCGACGAAGAAAACCCAGGACATGAGCGTTCATGAGGGCCCGTCCCTCTTTGTCACGCATGGTAGCTTGAAACTGGTATATCCATATACTCGAATCAATTGCCAGGGCCGTCCCTTCGATATTCTCAAGCCTTTAGACGGTGTTGAGTATGGTTGGCCCCTGTGGGACAGGACACGCACGGAACAGGACGGCCAACTGGAGCGAGCAGACTCCACAAAGACTTGACACCCATGCTTCGAGAACGTCCTCGGATGGGTCGAAGCTATTAGCACGTTGGCTCGTGGTCTTCAGTCAATGAGGGAATCAGTGGTGCAACGGAGGGTGACTCGGACTAGCGACTACTTGATCGCATTCAAGTTTACGCGTGCCACCAATTCCGGAAGCGACTCAGCGTGACCACGTGGCTCAAGTTTCCGTGCCATTATACATGGGACGCGACGGATTGGATCTAGGACGATGGGACATATAATATGACGACTACGATATGATTTTTTGATAGAGACCATGCAGGAGATTGAACGGAGATGAAGGGGAACGTCCAAGGAAACTGAAACGATAGAACATGACACCAGGCGAAAACAGTCAAACAGTGAATACATAAAAAAAATTAAGAAAAGGCATAACCGTCTGAGCTTCACAAACGGAACGGTGAACACTCAGGTTTTAGGACTGTCACGAGAACGCTCGGGAGTGTCGGCAGGGCGTGCTGGAGAGCCTTGGCCAGCAGAGCTGTTGCGCGATGAGTTATTACCCTGGCGCGGTTGGCCGCCAAGGGCACCGGGGGGACGTAGAGCTTCATCCATCCCACTAGGCGAGAACCGCGCATCGAAGGCAGAACCACCCGTCATCTGCATTCCCATTCCGCCCATTCCGCCCATCCCTCCCATCATCCCCATACCACCCACTGGCATCGGTGAAGCCATCATCGGCATTCCCATCATCGACATCCGAGGGTCAAAGCCCATACCACCTCCTGTCATCATGGGTGTCATAGGCGACGGACCACCATGCATGCCATCGCCGACATGGGATCCAGCTGCGGAGAAAGCCATCATAGCTTGTTGGTATGCAGCCTGGGCCGCCTGCTGTGCGGCGAACATATACGGTTGACCACCATATCCAGGCATCATGTTGGGGTAGCCCATGTATCCTCCTGTCATCATTGGATTACCTGGAGGCATCATGGGGCCCGCTCCAGTCATCATCGGGTTCATTCCCATCATCATCGGGTTCCCCATCATTGGATTCATGCCCATCCCGAATTGGCCGCCCATCATGCCAGACTGCGCCATCTCAAGTTGTTGGCGCTGGAACTCGTCTAGTTTGCGCTGGCGGTCTTCAGCGAGTCTCTTCTCACGTTCGCGTTCCGTCAAGGTTGCACCGACACCGCCTTCACGCTTGCGCTCCCGTTCGTGGGCAGTGATAGCACCGAGCAGACCGGTTTGGGGAGGTGGGGGTTTGTTAGGGACATTGACGAGAGACCCGCCAGTCTCACGTGCGAGCTCTTCCTGTCGTTTTGCAGAACGATCTTGTTTGTCTTGCATGCCTGCAGAGAGCAAACCGTGAGGCGTAAAAGCCTTGGTCATGCTGTGGGATGCAGGCTCGAGCTGTATGAAGGTATCTCTCTGGACTGGGACAGGCGCCTCGGGCTGATATGTTCCAGGCTGACGGCCAGCATCGAGTACCTGTGTCCAGATGCTCTGCCGTGGTGCTGCGTGCTGAGGGAGCTCAGAGTGAGAGCGCATTTGAGCACTCTCATCGGGGGTACGCGAGCGCTGATCACTAACAAATCGCCGTTGAGGTGGCAGAGCGGAAAGATAGTCATCTGGGGGGCCTGATGATCCTGGTGCATTCATAAACTCAGATTCATAAACTCAGATTCACGAAACGGAATCCTGACTTACCTTGGGTCAGCGGTCTAGGGACAGCTGGAAGGTTACGAGGTTGTCGTAGCTGAGCATATGGATTGGCATCAGTCGCAGGAACGGTAGCAGGTTCAGCTGGGGATGCCGTGCGGCTTTGTGGACGAAGACGACTAGGTGCGGCTGGGACAGCAGGTGCAGGGCTAGGTGCGTGTGCGGAAGCTCGAGATGGCCGTTTGCTTCCAACGGATGGCTCATTATCGGAATCAGCATCCTCTTCCTCTTCCTCCTCCTCCTCCTCTTCCTCCTCCTCTTCATCGCTAGTCTCGTTCCATCCTCCGACTATCGCACTCGATACGCGCTTCCCATTGGCTCTCCCAGGCCTGTGAACAGCAGCTTGATGGGCAGCTTGCTGGGCCTGTAATCTTGCCTTGCGCTGTGCGGCTTGCTTGGAAGGAGCGAACGTCGATTTATACTGTCCGGCATTGTCCGAGCTCCCGGCACCGGATGTGTTTTCTGTTGCTGGAGGAGACACCTCTGGGGGTGGCGATGGCGATGGCGATGGCTCGGGGTTTCTGGGGCGCACATCCACCATGGGTCGTTGTAGTGCTGCAGTAGTGGTAGTGGCGGTAGTAGCAGGGGTGGTATCTAAAAACGACAAGGCAGCGAGCACATCCGCGCTTGCGTCATCCACTTGACTTTGCTTCTTGAGAACATGGGCTGCCTTGGGCTCACCATCGTCAGACATGGCGTCAGTGTCGCTGTCGTGTACGCTGTGAAGGTGTTGCTGCTCAGGCGAAGAAACAGATGAATTTAGTGCTCGGCTAGTACTGCCGCCAGGCGGCGCACGTGCACCTGAAGGCTTACGTCCCAAGGACAGCCGAGAACCAGCAAGCGAAGCTGCATGCGCCGTTCCTCGCCGGGTAGGCTGGGAAGATGGCGGAAGCCCTGAGAGCGATCCGTGTGCTGTTCGGCTATTCAGAGCACTGTGCTCGGACGTAGAAGCTGAATCTGAATTCTCTGATATAGTCGTGGGAACGCGGCGCGGGGGAACTGGCCCCTCGTCGAGTTGCTGCATATAGAACAGGGCGTCCGTGAACACACTCTGGGGATCTTGGGTTACTGGCACGGGTGAAACAGTAGGTTTCGAAGGAGGAAGTGGAACATGAGGCTGGGAACGTGGTGACATGGGCTTATCAGGCACAGGTGGTACAGGGGGCGTGTTTGGAATGGGGCCACTGGGCATGAGCGATCTTGAGAGAATGCGTGGAGGGGACGAAACACGTTGAGCTGTCTGGGTCTCGGCCTGTACAGCCTCTATAGATGGCAGGTCTTTTTCCAACATGGAGTGCGGCGAAGTTAAAACTGAAAAGGCAGGGGAACCCCGGAGAGACCCCGTTGACTTGCCGGGTGTTGTGGTCGGTGCGCCCGGTGTTAGATATGTCACCCCGGGTGATCCAGAAGATTGAGGCACTTGCCGACTAGCACCGGACGAGTGTATGGACATACTTGACGTCGCAGAGAACGAGGGCGATTCGGGAGATGACAACGGCGAGAAGGGCAGCTTGATACCCATGACTTCTGAAGCACCGATTCCATAGGATTCAGATGTCTCGGTCGACTTCATCTGTGAATTGTCTGCGCTCGGTGACAACTTTGAATCTGGACGAGAACCTGGGCCTCTCCCGAAGGAGTCCCCACTGAGCTTGCGAGATGTTGCGCTTGCAGGCGGCGGACTTGGGGCAATAGGCTTGCCAAGCATCGAGCCGCCTTCCCCGCTTTCATGTATAGTAGAGGGGGGGGCAACAAATTTCGCAAGTGGCTCATTCTCATCCGACTCAGACACACTTTGTGTAATCCCGTGCGGCTGCTCGCTAGATAACGACTGACCCTGCACACGCATCAACTCTGCCAGTGTCTCGCGGGTGTTGCTACGCTCTGCGATAGGAGAGAGAGCGCGACCGACAGCGGAGTCGGCGAGCTGAGGCGGAGATTGAGTTCGCGTGGCTGGAATATCGAAGCCCAGAGAAGGCAACTGGGGAAGCTGAAGCGGTTGCCCGTTGCTCTGGCCAGATGGAGGCAGAGGTAGAGGGTGTTGCTGAGAAGAGAGTGAAGTACTTAGAGAGAGGGGAGGAAGGGCGGGCGTCCCATTCAGCGACTGAAGGTCAGCTCCCCGCATTCGTTCGAGCAGGACATTCAACAAGCGCGAGCGAATCGCAGATGTACGGTCTTCTCTTTGGTCCATTGTTTCTACGACCTCTCTTTCCAGGAAAAGAAGCTTATGCGCTGCATTAGATTAAGCTGATGAAGGCGGGTGGAATCTTACATCTCTAGCAGGTCCGACAGGGTAGGCAAACATCATGGATAGTGGATCTCGAGGATCCCAAATATAAGATTTGGGTCGCCCGTAAAGTTCGAATGCATCATGGAGCGCTATCGTCCAAGTGAGTGCGCCAGTAAGCTTTAAATGGGGGAGGCGTACCAACAAGCCACTTGAGCATCTCGGAAGCTTGCGTATTCCCAGCTTCGAGCTCTGGCATGACGAGCAGCCATCCTTCTCTCATTCGCATGCCACCCGCCGTCTCTTCGTCCCCGAGCAGACCCTCCAGCTTCATCAATGTGCTCCGATTGATCAATTCTGGACGCTCTGGGTACACGGCAAATGCTTGAGTTACATCCTTGAGGGTCAGCAAAGCCTTCTTCTTGTCCTTCGGTTTCGGCGAGCCATAGAGTGAAACCATGGGTCGCAAAGGTAAATCCTCCGTGTGCTCTCGTGAAAAGAGATTTGACATGCGTTTTTTCCGGGGGATATTAGGGGAGCCAGGGTGAGTGCCCTCGACGTGCGGCGGACCGGTGGGGTCAGGGGCGTGTTGTGACCCGGCAGAAACGATCATCCACATGCGTTTCCAATCTGTTTGGCCAGCAACGCGAATGCGCACCCAGCCCTCCATGCGGCCCCGCAGCAAGGTTGGGCGTGTATCCTTGCCTGTTTGAGTATCACGTTATTCTAGTACCGGAGCAGGCTGGAACAAATGGGACTGTACCGTCAGGCAGTGTTATTCGTATCAAATGAGCCGTGTATATCTCCTCCAGTCGCGACTTCTCCCATGCAGAAAGCCGGAGTGCTGTCGCCCATGATGACAAAGCGGGGGTCGATGGACAGCTGAACAACAACAAATTTGAGCCAGCTGAATTAAGAGTAAGGACGTTCGTGTATTTTTTGGGAGGCTGGCCATCTGTAGCAGGGATGCTGATGGAGCCGAGTACCTGCACGAACTGTTACCACGATATCAGTAACACCGAGTGCATCAGGTAGAAGAACACTCACAGCGTCTGTCATATTGACATAAGTTGGTGGAACTTCCTTCCCTTGCTTGTTTGCTTCCTCGATCTCACGCATGTCCCATATACTCAGGGTTGTACCACCCAGCTGGGCCCAGACATCGATCCAACCCTCGTCTTTAGCTGGCTTCTGACCATCCGCCTGCCTCTCGACCCGCTTTACAAGAGGGCCAGAGAAGTATACCTTGCGTGCATGGGCAAGGGTCAGCTGGACGACGGAGCGTATTTCAGGATGAAGTGGAGGTGGGGCGAATTGCCCTGCTGCCACAGAGTTCCTACGGGCAGTAATTGGCTGCTGTTGGTCGAGCTGCTGGTCCGGAGGTCTGGGACCTGTTGACTTCGATTGGCCCATTGGGGGCGGAGAAGGGTCGGTTGACGGGCCACCGCTGGGATTGCTAGGACGTCCGGCAGACGGCGGAGACTGGGGGGGGATATCTTGTTGTAGGTGTTGCTGCTCTTGTTGGGGTTTGTTGCGAAAGGAGAAGAAAGAAGTGGTGCGAGTATGAGACTGAGATGATGGTGGCATGGATGGGCGTGGCTGCGGGGTGGACTGATGCTGCTGGTCCTGTTGGGGAATATCTTGTGGGAGTGGCTGGGGAGGTTGTTGAGATTGAGGAGGGTTACTGTCGTTTGAGGGGATATGCTGTGAATGTCGTGCCGGAAAGTCGTGTATATCGATGGCTCTTCCAGGGCTCGCTTGCCTGAGCTGCTGCAACTCTGCTGGTGAAATAAAGCCGCGGTTACGGTTGTCCCATTGAGGACTGGAAGAAGGAGTCATTGATGGCGAGGCCATGAGTCCGAATGTGACTTGCACGCGGGCGCCTGCGACTCAGTTGACGACGACTTGAACCACTTCAGTGCCAATATATGTACACCAGGAGTCCTACGTTGATCGTAGAAACAAGCAAGACGAATTCTCAGTTATCTACTCTCGACGTCTACCACTTTTAGTCTCTTCACAGCAACTATCGGCAAAATACCCTTTGCTCTTCTCACAGGCAGGGCGTTCCGATCGTGGGCCTTCTCAGTATCAGACTATCAGTACCCTACAACGAGCATCAATTGGCTTTGGTGAGCGGTGTATCGTGACCGTCGTCGCGAAGGGTTAGCCCTTTCCCTCTGGATCAGCCTGTGCACCGGGCACCCACACCACGATGGAAAGGCAGAATTTTGGTGGACGGCGTGATGTGGCGCACATGAACGATGGACGTCGACGTCAAAAATGGTTGCAAGTGAATCGGATGGCAAATCATGCAGCCAGAAATCTCTGATGGTCGCCACGTATATCTCCCCTATCTCGACGATTACATCACTGCGCCGCGACCCTGGGGAGTGACCGCCACCAGATCTGACCCTCTGGTTGAATTACCACTTCACAGTGTGCTATTCGAGCACGCGAGCCATTCAGCGCCAGTACACCGTCTCGAATGTTCAGTCACGCATAGGATTTTTTGCCAGCAAGTCACATTGAAACAAGGTCATCCAAGATGTGAGAATGATTCTGTGACGTATCGCAGTGATTTAGGAGCGTTTACTTACCCTTCCGCGAGTCTAGTTAGGGCCAAGCTTAGCCATGAAAAGGGGGCAGCCAAGCGCGAAGATACCGAGCAGTGAAGGCATAGTTTACAACTTGAAGGAACGGTGGGATGTCGTGTACCTATGCTGTCTTTGATATATCTGTATTTCTCACTGGGCTGTGCTCGTAGCCATCAAACCCAAGCGATTTCTGCACAACAGCATCTGCCGCGTCAGGCTCGAGGTGTCCATGGGCGTTCCGACGAGCTCTGTGGTGACAAGGGGATGAAGGCATAAACAACGGGGACGCGCCTTAGCGTAAAACAATCACCTGAAGAACGTGTAGCTCAATACGATATCATCTATATTCCGACAGGAAGGATCGTCGAGCATGTCCTTGTCAATGAAGAAGAGAAGAGGCATGTCTACTTCTTCGCCTGCGAGGAGTTTCTGTTCCTCGAAGCAGAAGCATTCCACCTTTGAAAAATATGGTGCTATCTATGAAGGCTAGTCAGCATGAAGGTCTCACAACCGTGAAGTGGTTTCGACACACCCTATCTGGGGTCACGTTGTACGTTGCGATTCCGATAACATCGCCTTTACTCTCATTCTTAGCCCTATAGAATGCCAAACTGGATTCACCAGGCAAGACATCGACAAATTTTTGCTGGGGAACAAACTTCCAAGGTAATGCTTCTGAGCGGTCCGCATTGAAGTGGACACGGATGCGCCGGGCGCCGTCGACGGGTACGAGGCGAGAGGGTTCGAAGCGACCTGATGCAGTGTTCATGACTGTCGGGGTACCAGCGAACCCCGTGGCTGCGCAGAACATGCGGTACAGGGGGACGGCAGCGTAGGTCACACCTACTGCTAGGACAACCTGTTGGTGGTGTAATGAATGAGCAACATGCACATGATTTTTGACACACGTACGACAGCGGAGGTGTACATGAGAAGGCTGCGGTTTCGGGTCGCGTAGAGCTGTCGACGAGATTGATGTTGGCGGGACAAGTTGGACTTGGGAGGACGTAAGGCAGAGGCATGGGAAGACGTAGGGGATCCGGATGGTAACTGAGTGGGCTTCGATGAAGTGCTCATCGTTCGCCAAAGCTGCGTCCGTGACTGCAGCCAGATTGGAGCGTTAGGACAGTGGCCTCGCATGGCACGACATCGGAAGAACGCATGGGGACTGAAGGTCTGAATATCGTAAGTAATGAGTGCATATGCGAGTAAGAACGACTCACCAGCGATGTTTGTGGGGGGCGACCCGCCCTCTTGAAGGGCCTAGCGATGATCCTGAAGGCCATCGCGGACAACGGAAGGCGTCGGACGCTTTCCGAATATTTGGCCAGTTTAGTCAGCACGTGACATGCAGGTGGCATCCAACACATTTCACCTCCTTCAGGACGATCACCTCCACCAGTTTCCACTGCCCGCAGCCAATATCGTGTGCTTGACGACTTGACCATGTCTGCATCAACCCCCGCCCCAGCAAGTTCGAAATCAGTCCCACGTCCTTCAGGTCCTCAGGCATCCTCGTCATCTACCCCGGCAGACCTCGAACTAGAGCAGCTGCTTTCTCGCGAAGCATCTGCCTTCCAACGCGAACTCGAGGTAGAAAGAATACTGAAAGCGTTCAAACTCAAGTGGGTAATCAACCGTACTCACTTGGTCACCCAACTGATGCCTGTGGGATTCAGTCCCTACGATATCTTGGACCTCGACGAAACCGCGAAGCCAGAAGATATAAAGCGCAAATATCGACAGTTGTCTCTTTGTAAGCACTACCCCTTCCTCGTACTTCGATTGCCTTATCACTGCTCGAGAACATGCTGACGCACTCTAACGTTTTCCTCTTGTCTGTGGAATGTCATCGGACGCATCCCTCCTATTGTATCTATAACATGGATAAATGCGTACGTTCTTCCATGTACAGTCATCCATCCTGACAAGACCCCCCACCCTCGTGCTTCAGATGCATTCGATATACTGAAGAAGGTAGGTACCACATTCTTCAGGCCTTTGCAACTATTCACGATCCCTCATACTATCGTGTTGACGTTTGCACACTCGTTTACTCGATAGGCTGAGGCGGAACTGTCTGAAACTCCTAAACGCGCGGAGCTCGACGCAACGATCGCCTCAGCTCGCTCTACCCTCCTCCGCTCCCTCTCTCTACCTCCCAACCTCACAGACGATGATCCACGCATAAAGAACCTCGCTAGCGACCCGACGATGGTGGCCCAGGGACTCACGACACCGTGGAAGCTCATGCTCAGAGAGAAGATCAAGGAGGTGTTGATCGACGAGGAACTTCGCAGGAGGAAGTGAGTGCCTAACTCTGGAGTGCACCTCCAAGGAAGCATGCTGACGAGCATTCAGGGCGATAAAGATGAATCTTGCCAATGAAGGCCTTGAGGCCCGCAAGAAAGAAGAGGAAGTCGCCTCTAGGAAACGAAAGGCGGAAGAGGACAAGACATGGGAAGGCAAGTGACATCCTTTACCACGTCCACGATGAATTTATTTCCAACACCCTCGTTTAGAGACGCGGGAGTCTCGCGTGGACAGCTGGCGTTCATTCAATAATACTTCAAAGAAGAAGAAGAAGTCCAAAATTGCTATCCTCGGATGAAACAGCGCATGTAGAGCATCCTTGAGTTGTTAGACGATGTTTTTTTTCTTTCGATTTTGTTAAAACATTGTGAGGCAGATGAGGTGCGAGGGGGTGTTGACACGTTGAGAGTAACTTTTATGCCGTGAGACATAGATCCATCATGCGCCAATAGTATCAGCGGGACATTCAAGTCGTTGTACCGCGGCACTGTGTGTCGGCAAAGTACCTACTATTGTTTCGTGATCATGAGTAGCTTTTTTCTGTGCATTCAAATTTCGAACATCCGACTCGTGCTCATACCGTGCCTCCGTATCATATAGTACCGTAACAGTACAGCCTGGCATGTTTTCTCGCAACCCCTCACCAGCTGGTTCAACGACGCGCCTCTTGCGCAATCTCAAGGCGCACCGACCATCGAGAGGCCGAGGATTACACGTATCTCTGGCAGACACCGCTAGTCCTCCGCAACATGCAGTCGGACGGGCACATTGTGTCCCAATTACTCGTGGATATATCGGGTTGGTCACGCATCCTACTAGTAATACCAGATGCTCCGGAGCCAGGATAATCACCGGGTTCAATCAGATTGTCAGCGATACTACAGTGCTACCCTCAAGTTCTTACCAGATCTTGCCTTACACCTCCAGTTCAAGTCCTGGGAAAAGTCGACCACACCGAGCATCGAGACGACAGTTTACTACTAGCTCCTCTACAAGGAACGCACAACCGTTCTCAGACTCCTACTTGGACTTTCGATTCCCCGAGGATACGACGATGGCTTCACTAACAGCCCCTCAGGCTCCGCCGACCTGGCAACACACCGTCGAAGAAGTCGAGAGGCTCACTACCAAAGCACTGGAGAAAAACAAGAAGGTCAGCGATGATGTCGCCAACCTTGCCGAGGATAAACTCGATTTCGATAACGTGAGCACTCCCCCGATCAGTACATGCACATCTCTGATCCTGAAGCCTTCAATGCGTCATTTTAGGTCTTCGTGAGTTGGCACAACTATGCTGAATTTGATCTGCGGTCCTGACATCCCCGTGCAACTTTTGGTATAGCTCGCACTTGCCAACGCAGAGGCAGAGTTAGACATCGCCGTAGAACCTCTCTCCTTCTACCAAAATGTCTCGACTAACAAAGAACTCCGCGATGCATCCACCAAAGCCGAAGATCGCTCACGCAAATTCGCCAATCAAGAATCGATGCGTGAGGACCTCTACAAAGCAAAGGTGACCGCCGAGGAAAACCTGCGCAGGACGGGCGCTTGGGAAAAGTTGAGTGCAGAACAGAAGAGGCTTGTAGAGAAAATGGTGCTTGATGGCAAGAGGGCTGGATTAGCCCTTGAGAAGAAGGAGGATAAGGAAAAGCTTAAGGTTCTCAAGGATGAACTCTCGGATGCGTGCTTGAAGTTCATGGTGAGCGACTGTTTCTGTGTTAAAAATCACGAATCTAAATCATGATTCAACAGCAAAACTTCAATGAGGAGAATGTTAGTCTGCCAGTCCCATATCAACTTTGTAGGGTGTCTCAGATTGACTGCTTGATTTCGTTATACAGGGTCGTATCACCTTCACGCGCGAAGAACTGGATGGCGTTCCCGAGGACGTGATTTCCGGGTATCCCAAGCGCACGGAAGATGACCGAGTGTTGTATGAGGTCACATTCAAGACACCCGATATCCTCCCCATCGTAAGTCCCGAATTGACCACACACCTTGAGCGGTCGCCAACGATACTTACTACCGCTGTCATTCGTGTAGTTCAAATATGCCAACAGCCCCAAAACGCGCCAGACCGCACAGGAGGCCTTCGAGGGGAGACTAGCAATCAATGTAGAACACCTGGACACTGCGCTCCGTCTGCGCAAGCAGATTGCGGAAATCTTGCAGTACGATTCGTGGGCGGATTATATCACGGAGGTGAAGATGGTTAAGAGCGCCGCCAACGCAAAGGAGGCAAGCATCCCTAGCTCTTGTGTCGCTGGTCTAATCAATAGCACTCTTCGCATACAGTTCTTGGATGGCCTGAAAAGAAATATTGACCCTCTTGGCAAGAAAGAGCTTGAGGTCCTTATTGCACTCAAAAAGGAGGACCACGCAAAGCGAGATCTGCCAGCCGATGACAACCTTTATATCTGGGACTACAGGTAGGAGGTCAAAGCTACAACCTTTTGTAGCGTTGACTGATGTCTGTCGACATGTGTCCCAGGTACTACGACCGTCTCTATATCGAGCAGAATCTGAGCCTTGACGACTCGCTCGTCAAAGAGTACTTCCCCGTTTCGGTCGTCGTCCCTGCCATTCTTGACATTTACCAGAACCTTCTCGGCGTCAAATTTGCAGAGGTGAAGGGTGATGCAAGGGACGTGTGGCACCCGGGTGAGTGTGTTTTGTGAGCTTCGCCTGGTTTGGCTGGCCTTGAGTAGAGATCGCGTGCAGAGGTCCAGCAATTCGCGGTTTGGGAGAAGGATGCAAAGGACGAGTCAGGCTTCGTCGGATACTGCTACCTCGACCTTTTCCCTCGCGGTACGTCTCGAATCATGACACCGCAACAAATGTGCAACATACTTATCATCAGATTTTCAGATGGCAAGTACTCCCATGCCGCCGTATGGGGCCTCTTCCCAGGTTACGAACTTCCCAATGGGGGACGGCACTACCCGTTGACAGCCATGGTTGCTAACCTCGCAAAGTCCACGCCAGAGCGGCCAGCGTTGATGCGCCATGACGATGTCACGACGTTCTTCCATGAGATGGGTCATGTTTTCCATGGACTGCTTAGTCGGACACGCTATGCTCGATTCCATGGAACCGCTGTTGCGCGCGATTTCGTGGAGGCACCATCGCAGATGCTTGAAAATTGGTCTGTTTCGTTTCTCTTATGACACCTGACGTCCTGACTGAATGGGTGTTTCGACAATACTACATAGGTGCTGGGAGCCCGAGGTTCTGAAGAAGATGTCTAGCCATTACGAAACTCAAGAACCGTTGTCAGACGACCTGATTGCCAAGATCATCAAGAGGTCAGCTTCCTAATTTCTTTACTTTAATATGTGAATCAGTTCTCGACCCCAAACTGACATTCCTTGCAGCCGCTACGTCAACGTTGGACTGTTTTATCTCCGGCAGCTGTTCTTCGCAAACTTTGATCTCCTCGTGCACAATAATAGTTTGGACGTGGACACGGATTACACTAAGCTCTGGAACGAATTGAGGCAGGAGATCTCGCTTGTCAAAAATTGTGAATACCAGCCTGGGCAGGGTACGTTTGGGCATATCGTAGGCGGATACGACGCTGGATACTACGGGTAAGTCCTTGACCTCTTCTCGCTATCCACCACCGCTCTTCTCTATGATTTCTGAGCAATACTTCAAACTCGGCGCATATGCAGGTACACCTACTCCCTCGTATTTGCTGCAGATATGTACGCAACCGTGTTCAAGAAGGATCCATTGGACCCTAAGCTGGGCCAGCTATATCGTGACAAGATCCTCCTTGTGGGTGGTAGCCGGGATGAAACGGATTCACTCAAGGTACCCTAGCGTCGGTGTGTTCTAGAAGCTGTACTGACAACCTTTGTTCCTTGTACGCGTGCCTAGGACTTCCTGGGCCGCGAGCCGAACCCGGAGGCGTTTATCAATGAGATTGGGCAGGGCAAAGTGACTGCTGCACATTTGTGAAATAAGGAATTCTGTCAATGTACTATAGCTGCATATCCGAAGAAAGTGAAGCAAGCCCTTTCTCCCGCTGTCAAGCACGTTCGACTATCTGTCTCGAAGTTATTCCACGGTCATTGCGGACTCCAATGGGAAGGTAGGTGATTGACTTATAGTGCAGTAATTACAATCTGGAGTGCAACAGAGATGGCTGCGTGCGTATTTCTTTATCTGGAGCGATAAGGTTCCATATTTCCTCGTCTATGTCCATATCGTAATCCTTTCCATCCGCTTCTTCTTGGAGCCCATGTCTGGCCCCAAAACCCCATTCGTCCTCCTCATAGTATGTCCTGGAGACACAAGCGATCTCTAGCTGACATTTCTCGATCACGGAAGCACAATAGGCCTCGAAATCCGCTGGATCAAAGAGTCGTGGAGAAACTGGTTTGCATTCCCCTGGACATTCCTGAATGCAGCAAAATTGATTTGGCATGTCGACTTATGAATATGAAGGTGGTACAAACACTCGCACTATAAGCTGACTCCTCTTGAGCTGTTTTAGGAGGCTGTTTTTTTGAAACCGAAGTCAGCACAAGAGTGCTAGAACGTGATCCAAAACGTACGACTCCTTGCACAACTATTACGACTGGAAGATTGTTTGACGTCACTACAGGGGGGTAGTGGAACACGTCCCCCATCTGACACGTGATGAAAACAGTCCAGCGATCTGTACATATGTCAGCAGCCCGTTTATCGTCTGAAACTGGGAATAATCATACTGCAGGTATACCTGATACCAATATTCGAGTTAATGTGCCGACCCCGACTCACATTATGCACGATTTCAGGCGCCCAGATGTCCGCCAGAGTCGACTCCCTGTCGTCCATCACAGGTACTCGGGAAAAATCACTGTTCACCCGTGTCAATTGTGGCGCGATGCGACGGATCTCGTCATATGCGTAGCGCGTCCAGAGCGTCGGCATCACTTCCCCCTCACGTTCCCATTCGTCACAGTGATATGCAGGACATGGTGCACAGTCCATGCCTGGCTCATACCAGTCGTCAGCGAGTGCACTCCTCGATAAGACATGCGCCTTGTACGCGTCGTATCTGGACCAGCCAAACATGTACAGGATCAGCATGTGCAAGTTCGCAAAGCTATATTTCGAGGGGACATGGGCAACTCGGTGGATGTTGTACCCCTGAAGCTGGAAGCGCAGTCGGATGTACTCCGATGCCCCGGTGGGAAGGGTAAGGCAAGGGTTGCTTTCCGTGTCCGAATCTGAGTCCGACTCTGAGACGCTTGGAGAGGGGGTTGGGAAGACGGAGTGCTCTGCCTTGAAAGCCGCTCTGGTCTTCCTCGACTTTCGTAACAACGTCATGGCAAGTTGTGGCGCGCGAGTTCTTCGTTGGGACGTGCAGTGAATGATGTGTAAGTCGATGTTGAGTTCGTGAACGTTCTGAGTATGCAGCGAAACTTGGAGAATTATGGAGGATGAACATCGTACCAGTGGGTAGTTTATCTATGTTGCCGTGATGATCTGACTCGGAACTTGGCCAGAAGAAGGTCAAAACACTCTTAAGGAACTCGAGAACGTGATCGCAACCTAGCAATTAGTGGGTGCGACCTTTTTGTTGGCCCCGCTTTCATAAGAAGGGGCAGGTCTTGTCATTGTTCTACCGTCTCGGCGGCCTGTCGCACTCTGGTGTTGTTGTGTTGCTTGGACCAACTGGGACCAGGACTTGCAAAGTTCGCTATTATGATATTAACTTGGCCTTTATTTTCTCCCTTGGGGAACAATAGACATGCCCTCGACTCCCACGGTAGTGGGGAGAGAGCCCCATAGCTCCATTTCAGCAGTCACCCTTGTTGACTGTGCTGCGTGAACAGCCTCTGACAGAGGGGTTATTTGTCAGCTGTGACGATGCATGAAACTTGTTCGCCGTGGGCCAGAGCCTCATTGCCTTCACAAACACCGACAAAGGACCAAATCAAGCACTTGCAATAAACCAGACAGATCGTCTTTCAACGTTCCTTATTTTTGTCGCTCGGAGAGATAACGCGGTAACACTTGACAAAGGACAACCTTGTCTGTCGTGAGAGATTGGCGCTGACAAAACTTAGTTTAATTATGTACAACATTTGAATATAATACAAACTCCCATAGAGGGTACATATGTCTACAGAAATGTATCCACTTTGGGACCTAAACATATTCGACCTTGACCCCCAGTGAACTTTGGACATCACCAGGTAGGACTAGGTATCACCGGATGTGATTTTTGTATCACCACATGTGATTTCCTTTTTTGTCGTATCATCAAATAGGATGAGATATGTATGTTTAACCGAGAAAACTTACGTGGGATCCTGTAAGTCGTGTAAGTGGGGTTCCCCCTCGGAGAATCCCGAGCTGACTAAGCGCGTCCCGTCGTGCCATGCACCAGTGCACCAGCGCGGTCTCTGACTGGGCGATGGCGTCCGTGTCGACGAACGAGTTATGCGATCACCCAATTCCACTGCAGTGGTGGGTGGTGCCCAGACCTAACCTCTCCC
>KN825170.1:0-28210 GCA_000827395.1 Paxillus rubicundulus Ve08.2h10 | reverse complement strand
GAGAAGCGCTCGCTAATGATAATAAAGGGGACAGGAACAGTAACAAGGGGGAAATGGGATTAAGCGATGTAGGAAAGTGATGGAACGCCCCTGGAGGCTTAGGAGTGATGACAAGTAGAGAATGATGAGAGTCCACATGAATTCCGCATGGATTCTGAGCGGGTGCTGAAAGTCCAAGTGGATCCGCCTGGCAGCGGAGTGGAGGTATGAACTCCAACATTCTGGGAAAGCGAAGTTGGTGTTCCGGTTCTGGAGTTCACTGTATTTTGTCATATTCAGTGGGTGGTGTCGATGGTGCATGGTGTCAACATACGGGCCTCCATGCCCTGCATCTTCATGTCTGGTGGCTCTGGGACACTCCCCCAGTAGCCCTGTACTGTTTCTGTCGCATCTGGCTCGGCTGGGAGGTCGTCGATACAACCACTCGACATGGTGTGTGCACTCAGCACACTCGCGCTTGGCTGACTTTCATAGGTCTGGTCTTGAGTCTTCCACATCATCATGGTGGATTGGTGAGGTGAGTCGGTTGCTTGGTGGTGTAGGGAAGTGGACTGGGTGGCCTAAGTACGTGGCCGTCTTCACGCTTGTGCTGGCCCCTTTTCTCTCCCTCACCCCCTCTCAACTCGTCCCCCTCAACTCCTCTGCCTCCTCACTTGTCAGCTCGTCTTGGCCCCTTCACCCCTATGCCCTCAATGTTCTCAACTGTTGGTGTACCCTCGCCGTCTCGCCCTTGTCCCCCCTCCTTTTCGTCAGGGGGCTCTGTGGGCTCATTGGGACCATGCTCATCGCCATCCATTGTGCCCACAGTGCCTCTGGGCGTTTTCTGGTCACCTCGGTGTCCATTGACCTTGGCACATGGGCTCATTTCCCGATTCCTCTCCCCCTCAAGCCCTACACTAGGGGGTTTGCATGAATTGGCGTCCATGGGGTTGATGTGCCAGGTCAGCCATCTATGCTTCTCCCCCTCAAGCCATATGCTCAGGGTGTGGCTGATTGGCGAGTCCATGATGCCACCTGGGTTGTGCACAGTGTCTGCATGTCTTTGTGCAGCCATTGTGTATGCCTTCCGGCATCATCGTTGTCGCATTTGTGCTGTGCTGTTGGCCTGTGTGCATGCTGTTCATGTGCTTCTGGCACTTTGCTCCCCCACGAGCAGTATGCTCAGGGTGTCATCTGCATTCTGGGTGTGGGACATGGCTGGTGGTGTCAAGTTGGGTACGACATTTGTCGTCCAAGCTGGGAGCCACACTCCCACTCGCCCTCTTGTGCTGCATTCCTTTCCCCCCCTTTTTTGCCTTCGACCTTGCTGTTTGGCCCACGCACGGTGTCCTTCGCTGTGTGCACTTGTGTTGTGCTAGGTGTGCAGTCGTCTCATCAGGATGCCCACTCAACTGCTGACCAGTCTTCTCCCCCTCAAGCGGCATGCTTGGGGGTTGTCTTCATTCGTCTGGGGTTGGTAGGGCATGGCAGGGAGGTGGTCGGGTTGTGTTGGGTACAACGTATGTGTGGTGGACGTCCTCATCCCCACCATCGTTGTTCAAGCTGGGAGTCACACTCCCACTTGCCCACTCACCAATTCTTCCTTGTCCACTAGCCTCTTCCCTGGCCCCTTGGTTCCCGTTCGTGCCAACAGCGCATCACGGGAATTCCTTGGCCATTGTGGGAATTTTGGGTTGAGTGAACTAGGTTACTGACAGGCTTCAGGGCTCATAACCTGTAGAAAACCTGTACCAAGGTTTAAAGGACCTATCGTATACCTTAGTATGTAGTCACTATATAAGATCAGTAAGTTACCTGTAGTATACCTTAGTATGTAGTCACTAAGGTAGACTACAGTACGACACCTCTAAGCTAAGTGCATAATTACCTAAGCTATGTGCATATGTTGGTATTCCTACAATGACATCGGCTTGTGCTCAGGAATATGCTGTGGACTTACAGGAACTACATGAGTTCCTTCATACAGAAATGGCTCATGCTCAGAAATGCTACCAACTACCCACTGATGCTAAATGACTTCCCACTCCCAACTTCAAAATAGGAGATCAAGTTTTCGTCAAAACCAAATATTTCTGATCAACCTGACCCTCTAAGAAACTTTCTGACAAGAATTTGGGTCCCTACCTGATCATCGCCCAAGTCGGATCCCTTTCCTTTACCCTTAGACTTCTGGACTCCATGCATGCAATCCACCCTGTTTTCCATACTTCCCAGTTGGAACCCACTGTTCCTAACATCATCCCGAATCAGATCCAACCCCCACCTCCTCCAATCAAAATTGACAGTGAACCCGAATACAAGATTGAGGAAATCCTGGACTCTAAGATCAACTGCCGACGCTGGAATTGCCAACTCCTGTACCTGGTCAGGTGGGCAGGTTATGAGGAAACCGATGAAGAAACCTCTTGGCTGTTAGCCACAGAACTAAGTCATGCATCCGAGCTAGTCTCAGGTTTCCACTCTGCTTATCCGACAAAGCCTGGTCCACTATTGAAATTAGATTGATGGACTTACAAACCAGAACTACGACTACATGGAAAGGAATAGGAAAATGGACAAGTACCCTACATGAGACTTTCTACTTCTCTGTCCGCATCCCCGTCCTTGTCCCCATCATATTCTTTTCCCCCTGCAACTTCCATGTCATCATCTTCATTCACTTCTTTTGCTTTCCCCTTAGGATCTGTCTTTGTCCTGGATCCTGAACCTTCCCTCTCAGGCTCATTGACCCTGATGCCTGAATCCAAACCTCATTGCCTTTCCACTCTGCCCTCAACATACGCTTTTGCGAGAGTTTGCATGGCGATCCTGATCCCTGTCAGTTTGAAGGTTAGTACCTCCTGGTACTCTGCAGTCAACCTCCTCTCTTCTTCATACTGCACAGAAAACCCCGTGATCACCTCCACCAGGACTCCAAGGGTGTCCTCCTCTTCATCCACCTCGTCAGCCCCTCCCTCACCTTCCTCCTCCCAGTATTCAGGCTCTTCTGCCTCCTCCTTTTACAGTCCTTCCCACCTCAAGGGGACATCAGGTCAACTGGCATCTGCTTGCTGATTCCTTTCAACGAACCGCTGACTCTGGGCTCTCGGCACAGCGTGTACAACTTCCCGCAGTAAAAGCATGTTCTTCCTCTACTATCTCCCCTCACCCCAGGACACACCTTCTTCTGTTCAACACACCTTGTGCAAGGGGTCTGAGGCCCCACTACCCAACCTGACAATCCCATGCTCCTACTCACTGAGGGCCCTGCCTTGGGCTGCTCTGGCTCTTGTGGCCATATAATTGTTCCCCCTGGAGCCTTCTTCCTCTTTTCTGCTTGTTTGGACTGTACCCTTCTCCTCTCCTCCTCAGCTCTCCTCCTGTCCTCCTCTTCCTCAGCCTTCTTCTTCACCTCTGCCTCTGCCTCCACCTTCTTATGCACCTCCTCCTCAGCCCATTTCTGTTTCTCCTCCTCCTTCCAGGCCTTCTTCTCTGCAGCCTCTTGAATTATTTTCTCGGCCTCTTGCCAGCATTGCTCTTCTTCATGTTGGAGTTCAGCTGGGTCAATCTCTTCAGATGAGGATGACATGATGTTTATGATGGAAGATGAGATTATCAAATGGAACCTTTTCTGTATAATTGTGGACTTGTCGGACTCCGGAAAATTCAAACCCCAACACGACAAGCCTAACTCTAAAGGCCCTCAGGGTTCAGGCCTAAGAGGGGGATACTGTCACATCCCATAATTTCCCCATCTCATCCAACCTATTTCCGACACTTTCTGACACTTTCTGACAACTTCCAACATATCCCAAGAACACCCAATATTACTTAGACATCTCTTCTTGTTTCCCGTCTTCTGTTTTTCCCGAATCCTCAGATTTCATCTATTAGTAATCATATCTGTCTTATATCCTTTTCTGTTATGTTTCCATTCTTTGTCATCATTGTTTCCTCCTTACTAATCCCATGTTCCCATTTGTCATCTGCACACCTTACATTAGTAATCCTGACATAGCCTTCTTCCACTGCACATCAGGATTCCCTCACCCCAATGCTGACCCATATATATCCTTTCCGATTTCTAGTATATAAACCCTTGTAATTTTCCCTATGTTTCCTCAGTTCAAATATCAGCTAGATCTCAATCCCAGAAACCCTCTGATCCTCTGAATCACATCCTCTGGTCCTTGAGTTGAACTCAGGACTTAATTCTGACCCTCACATGAAATCAAGAGACAGGACTCATACAGGGGTGCAACACATATGTTGAAGCCACAGTCTCTTACCTACCCGACACTTCCAGATTCCCCTTACCAATTCCCCGACCCCCAACCCTTCAGGTTTGCTCCAGAATTTCCAGGATTGAACCAGATTCTGACAGAAGATCATGTGATGGTGGAACAGAGTAGTTAAAGGAGGTTGGAGGTTGGAGGGTCAGAGTGACAATGAGAAGACTAGCTTCAAGTGTTGAGAGATGGACTTAAGGTGGACAGAGAAGAGGAGTGATCAGGGTTGATATTCAAACTGCAGAATACAAAGTACAAGAGGGGTTTATACACTACAGTGACAAGTAAACACAGAGGACACCAGAGTACTGGAGTTGGGTGGAATATGAGTCAGAAGTATCAGAACAAGTCAAGAGGAGTCAAAGTGGGTCAGAACAAGTCAAAGTGAGTCAGAGCGGAAATAATCAGAAGGTGGAATTATTAGAGATGTCAAACATTTGCATATGTGTGGGAAAGCAGACTTTGTCTAGAGTAGGTTCCAGAGGAGCAGAATTGACTTGTCAGGACACAGTATATGACATATTTACTACTCCTAGCTAATTACTAGTAGTCCAGGCAATCACTGCCCTCTTATAGTTTTTGTCACCTTGACTACCAACTTCTCTGTTCCATGCACTGGCATGCAAGTGCATTGCATACTCATGCTCCCATACATGGAACATGGGTTGTGACTGTTCATCTGGAGGATGATGCATTGACTTTAGGAGTACTTTCATTATGGGTGCACTAGGGGAACCTGCTATCAAATTACTGTACAACCCACAGACTACTGATCAGGCCCTACTAGGGTCCACTTAACAATAGAACACAGATTTCAGATGTAAAGTAGTAGTAACTCAGCAACTTAGCACAGGTTTATGGGTGGGATACAGCGAATGGCAGTTTCCACTGCACCATGCAAATACTTGACCGAAGGTTGAGATACCTCGAACACGTGGAGTCTGTGCGGGAGAATGGGAGTTTCAGGGATCTGCTGCTCCCTCTACCTTGACCTTTTTAGAGCTAGGACCATCATGATCGACGAGGACGGGAGACCCGTCAGATCCTTCGTTCGCTTCCGAGCTCTTTGAACGAGAGAAATGCTGCCTGGTCTCATACACCCACTCCTTGACTCCAAAGCGGCCCTCCGAGCTGACAAGCACCCCGAGACGCACGAGCAGATAGGCAAAGCCGATAAACGTTGTCACGAAGATGGCAAAAATAGACAGCGACCATAGAGTGAAGGCCAAACAGGCCACTTTTGAGGCGCACGCTGAGAAATGCCGCTCACTCGGACGAGGGTAATATGAGTACATACGGAGTATAGCTTCGACGATGATCAATGCAATGGCTGCCGATATGAATGCGAGAGATGCAATGGAAGAGATGGCGAAGACGGAAAGACCGCTACTCAACAAATTTTCATGGGGGAAGGCCACACTTGAAGGAAGTACGCACATGAATGATAATAGAGGAAGGGCAGAAAGAGAGCAAAATATAGACAGGAAGGTCTGGTGGAGAATTCGTGATTGCATACACGCGTAAGAGGGAGAGAAGGTACCATTGTGATTGGGTTCATTTGGAACCTCCAAGCAATGTGATACAGGGCGGGCCGTGCATAGTTATGTTCAATCCTGACAACAGAACCTAGTCATGGGTAGAACACGCAAGCGAGAAACGACGATACTTGCAGGTCGGCATATTGTCTGACAGTGGTCACGCTTCTCTGGAAGTAGCTTGCGAGATTCTCCTGCATATCTGGGCCCTGTGTCATCTTATGCGCGCTCATGCTACTGTCGGTAGACTGTCTCAGAGCAGGCTCTTGGTGGTAAGAGTCAACAAGTGGAGCCGTTGAATGCAGAAATGATCTGGACAAGTACATTTTGAATTGCGGAAGCAAACTGCATGTCACATGTCACACGATAGATCACATTCGATTTGTGACTCGAGCTTGATGCCAGTACCGTAGACAGGCTATCTTGTCAGACATCCGACAGCGAGCTAGCCTTTGCTAACGGGTCAGGGTACGCGTCCGTAGCTAGAACATCCATTCATCAGTGTGTTCCCCGAAAATGAGCGGTCGCAAGCTCAATGTCGACGAGCTCAGGTTGCATCAGGCAGCCCTCGGGGCAAATGACAAGGTCAGGATCTATTCTACTTGGACGATTGATCAACGTGGTTTACGCTTGAGGCATAGGCCCTGACCCTCAAAGAAGCTGAAAAGCTCATACCAGATGGAGTTGCTCGTACCGCAGCCATTAACTTCCTGCTCGGGACGGTGTGTGGTCCGTTCCTCATCCTGTTGGAGTATTCATGTGACACACACGCAGGGTATGTTCAAAGTCATGACGAGCTCTGGCGGAGTCAGTGCTTTCCGTGCTGTGATGAAGAAGGAAATGGATGTGTGCGTTATTCGACGTCAAGTCTATCGAGTCTGTGCATTGACCGGTTTATTCATCATTCCACAGGAAGAAAGATATGACCGGTGAAGAAGCCATGGTTCTTAGTCATATACAATCCTCTGGAAACGAAGGTAGGCTCTTTCTCTATCAGCGTCAGCCGATATTCCATCGTATGCGATAGGTATCTGGACGAAACACCTCAAGGCCAAAACGGAACTGCATCAAACGGTGATTGACCGCTGTCTGAAATCCCTCGTGCAGAAACAGCTAGTCAAATCTATCAAAGCTGTTCGCGTATGTCTTTGACTTTTCCGTATCTTTTGTGACTCGCTTCACACTTATATTCAGCACCCAACGCGTAAAATATACATGCTTGCACACCTCGAACCCTCGGTGGAGCTGACAGGTGGCCCCTGGTACACGGACAACGAACTGGACACCGAATTCATCAAATTACTTTCAACAGCTTGTTTGCACTACATTCGTGACCGTGTGCGCATTTCATACTTCTCTCTATGTTATGAGGCACTAAAACAAGACGTCCGTTAGTCATTCCCTAAACAATTAGGAAAGCGCTCTTTACAAAGCCAACAGCGCCTTTATGCGATAGGCGCTGCGCCCTCATACCCATCCGCTCCGCAAATCCAACATTTCTTAAGTAAAAGTAAGATAACGGAGACAGAATTGGGCGTTGAGCATGTCGAAATGCTCCTCCGCGTCCTTGAGCTTGATGGGGAAATTGAAAAGGTAGCTTTCTTGAGATAATTTTTCATTCTGACTCATGGTTGATTAGATCCCTGCATTTGCGGCTTCTGCTTGGGATGCCACCGTGCCATCTGAAGTATCTGATACTGCTTCTGAGTCAGACAAGAGCGATGGCGAACGTTCGAATCCCAGGAGACGAAAACGGGGTTCAAAAAATAAGAGCAAGGAGTCTAACAAGCGGAAACGACGACGAACGAAGGACTCGGAGGAGGACAGTGATTCGGAGGACGAACGGATAAAGATCAAAAAAAAGCGCCCACGGAAAGACGATGATAGTGATGAACAGAGTAGTGATGTGCCGAAGTCAAAGAAGAGGAAGCGGAGATCGAAGAAGAGCGAGGAGGAGGAGGAGGAGGAGGAGGAGGTTCCAAACAATAAAAAACGGAAGGGGAAATCAAAGAAGCGTGATGATTCGTCTTCGGAAGGCTCGGATTCCGAACCTCAATCGGAAAGCGAGGATGAACGACCTCGCTCGAAATCGAAATCGAAATCATCCTCCAAGAAGACCTCGTCCTCCAAGAGGGTCTCCTTCAAGGGTCAAAAATCGCCCTCTCCAGATCTGAACGACACATTCACCGGAGGGGCCTTTGTCTATAGGGCAATCAGGCAAGAACGGATAGTGCTCGGGTGGTCTCAAGCGCCGTGTGGGAGATGTCCAGTTTCTGACTTCTGCAGAGACAAGGGGCCAACGAACCCCCAGCAGTGCGTGTATTATGAAGAGTGGTATACCTTGGGTGCTGGGGGTGGACGAAACGATGCACCACCAGCGGCTATGAAAGTGGAGATGCAGAAACCACATACACCCCCAACTGCTAGAAGGAATTGAAGGAGAGGTGTTTCCTGTATCTATTCATAACTTGAAGTCAAGATCACTCAATGACAATTCAGATGAACAAGTGAAGCACTGCAACAAGATTAGTGGGGTGATAATTTGAAAGAGGGTAGTTGAACATTGAAATATTGAAATTTGAAACTCTTGTTCGAGCAGCCAATGAACAAGTCCCAAATCACCCTGCCCAATGGTACGATGGAATGAGATACTCGGAACGTTCAGCGTCAGTGACGCCGGGGTCGGATCCAGCCGCCACCGATAAGCGAAGGATCTGCAGAGGACAATTCCATGTCCGGAAAGCAAGTCGAAAAAGGTCTTTGCCGTTTTCTGGCGATGACTTGCGCTGTCAGCACCGTTTGTCAGTAGGATGCGGAGGATCTAGGGCTCACAGGAGGCCTTGGCAGCCTCATAGACGATATGAGGCCGTTGGGGCTGAGTGCTAAGCTCCCGTGTGCTAGGTGCAGTTCGGTGAGGTCGTCCCGGTTGTCTGATCTGACGAAGTCTGACATTGGTGATCGGTGACCACTTCACACTGTACCCGATGTGTCAATGATTGAGGCGTATTCACATGACCGTGGGCGCCCACAAAGTATGCAGCCTGAGGACCGAGGTGCCAGTGACCCGAATCATCCAGGAGTCTTTGCCACAAATGGTTACAATTCCACTGACAGGCGGTAGGAAATCCTGCGAAGTCCTGACTCCCTCACAGGCCCACTGCATGAATAGCGTCGGGAAAAGGAGCCAGGTATTTACTGACCAACTGGCGCTTTATTCGTGCGGGACATCGCGCTCAGGTCCTGGTAATGTAATCAGGGCGTATCCAAGCAAAATTTAGGTCATGACGCTAAGTCGTCTTCGCCCTGATCAGCCCCTTCATAATATCAAAGCTGTTGCCGTCTGGCTGTAGGTCAATATACTGACCGCCGCCCATAGGCTCAGTACGCAGGAGCCCATAATCAGGCGTGATGCCCAGTATGCGCACGGTGGCATGTGGAGTCGTGGTGGTCAGGGTGACACTTTGATTTCTGTGGAGCATGAAAGTCAATGACAATCACCGTCGCATGAGCAAGGGCACGTACGAATGCAGCCATGCACCTGTGTACCGATGCATGAACGGCTGGAATCCCTCGTCTTCCCTATCGAGGAACGAGTTCCACATGGGCTCAAATGTGGCGAGAACTACTGCTGCTACCCGTTCAACGGTGAGGTTCGAATACACCTCGCCTCCCACTGAAGCCGCCATCTGAGCCAGCGAACCGATCGGAGGCTCATTCAAAACGTTTAGTCCACATCCTTTTCCCAGCCGAAAGTAAGCAACGGAAAGAAGTTTCTGAAGCACAAACAACCCTTACCAATGATCACATCCACCACACGCCCTCTAAAGCTCGTGTTCACTAGTATACCTCCGAGCTTCTTCAGCTCCACTGTCTTCCATGTCTCTTCCATTGGAAATTCGCCGTAAATATCGTTTGGCCACTTCAACTTGACCTTATTTGCCCATTGTCGAGTGGGATCGAGAGCCCGGCACGCTTCCACCACGGCGATTGCATAGAGGTACTGAATAAAGACGAGATTAGAGGCGCGGATGGAACGGGTGTTGGAAGCTGTAGCTGATAGTTAATCAAGGAGAGAAATTGGACAAAAATCATGATAGAGTAGTCAGGGCTCACTTGAACCAGTGCTCTTGAGGGGCACGCTGAGTTTCAAAGACATCTGCATGCATCCGGCAGGGGATAGCCATGTGTTTTTGCCCCTCCCTCGTCCTGATACTTGTTTCGTCGCAAAGGAGAGAAGTGGTGAGGGGAGTGCTCGGAGGAATTTCGGGTTCCTAGAATGTACAGTGAACTGATGGAAAGGGGTGCGAGTCAAGACTCCTCACTTATCAAGCATCGTTTGTGTACTTGTAACGACTTCGCCATACAGGAGTGCGTCGCCCATGCCCCACGGGATATGTTTTCCAGCGATACGGAACTCGTCCAGTGCTGTGAAGAACGCGGAGGGCGAAAATAAGGGTGTATATCGGGCCTCTTGTCTGGTAGTCAGTGGTTGAGCTGGGAGGATAACATGCTTGACTTTCTCTTCATGCGATATCTCCGACATCATTAAGCAGAAAACCGGGTGGCCAGACAGCAGGTCATCGGCAGCAATCTTGCGACCAAAATGGAAGCTGAAGGTGTCCTGTTCATCCGCAAAAACCATACTTTTCATTGCAGGCGTTTCGGCGCCACCGTCTTCGACGCTGAGTGCTGAGAACGTTGCCTCGAGATCTTGTTCAGGAAACAACGCGTGTACGGTGCGCTGTTGGATTTCCCACTTCTTTGGGTGCGCAAGGAGCAATTGCGGAAGAATAGATAAGCCAGATCTTTGGCCCTCAGGTGACGCAGGGAAGTCGAATCGCAAGCCAAGAGTAGACAGTGTCTGGGCAAGCAGCTGCACGGCAAGGGGTGGTGCGCATGACCAGACAGCAACAGATCCGCTTTCAGTCAAGACACCGGCTAGGGCTTTATCATCCGTGTAGCGCCCGAGGACACGAGCCTCCCCTATCTCAAGGTCCAAAGTAGTAGATGATAAGCGCGAGACAGCGATTCCGTTTGTATCGTGATCCACGATTGCTGGTGTGGAGGGTTGTGAAGGAAAAGAGACATAGAGCGACGCATTCCTGTCAATGATACGAAGAATGCTTGTGTCCCTCGCCAGGCCCACCCCAAGGCCAGCTGACCCGAAGCTCGAGAGGGTATCATGAAGACCGAACAATCCTCGCGTCCTCTTCGCACTCACACCCAGAGCTAATATCCTCCCACCGGATTCTACATATTTACGCACTCCTGTATGATCTTGAGGTAGCGCAAGCAGCACCAGAAGACCACATGCAGTGTGCCAGGGGAACTCTGGGAGTGCAAGGACATCGGGAGAGATGATCTGTGGGAGATAATGTGGGGTGAGGATGGTATACAGTGACTGCGAAACTGAGTTAGCTTGTGGGTGTGTACTGGGATAAACTAGTACGTTCATGTTGTCGAAAGAAATGCAGCAAGGTGGCTAGTAGATGGTAGACTGACGTTGAGAGTAACGCCTTATTATTTATGCTATGACCGCGATTGTTACGAGCCGTCGTAGCACAATGGTAGTGCGTTGCCTTCCTAAGGCAAAGGTTGTGGGTTCGATCCCCATCGGCGGTAGTTGGAAACTACGGCTCACCTTTTTTTTGCACGAGCAAGATCGATCGCTGGATTGGGCTAGGGCCTGCACACGACATTAATATTCTGGATCGTTTGTAGGGCGGCTTATCGATAACTATATTATTACTCGAACGTCTTCACGACCACAAACACGCCCCCTTCACGTTCATCACACCGTTTCATATCAACCACTTCTTCAAAACTGAATCAAATCCCCCGTCCAAACCACACTGCAACATTTCAATCATGGCAGAAGCTCCCTCGCCTTTGATGAGGCTCAGCCTTCCCTCTCCCGAAGAATACATGAAGAGGAAAGTCGCGCTCATCAGTGGTACGTGGCCTTCTTCATCGAACGACAGTCACCTTGCGTGGCCCAATCAACGGATTGGGTAGAATGATTGGCTGGGGATTTGCGCGTCACGCTCCATCATATCTCATGTTGGCTAGTATCAATCACCATCGCTAACGGTCCAATTTACACAGGTGTCACTGGTCAGGACGGTTCTTACCTGTGAGTCGAGTTATCTACGTTGTACTTGATACGCGACATGTTGGGCTTGTGCGGTCCAAGTCCAGAACGAGCATTTCCCCCAACTGAGATTTCGTACTCCTTCCCTTTCAGTGTCCCGAGAGTCGTCGAATCCCATATTTACGCCATACTACAGCGCGGAACTGCTTCTTGAAAAGGGTTACGAGGTTCACGGCATCATCCGTCGTTCTTCTAGCTTCAACACCAATCGTCTGCATCATCTGTATGCAGATCAGCACGAACGTGAGTGCTTCTTCTCCCAAACAGTGTCGCCAATCCATTCCGTCTCATCACCTTCATCAAGGTCCCAACAAGTTCAAACTCCACTATGGTGATCTCTCCGACAGTACCAACCTCGTGTACATTCTCGCCCAAGTTCTGCCTACTGAGATTTACAACCTCGGTGCTCAATCGCACGTCAAAGTCTCCTTCGAGATGGCTGAGTACACAGCTGACGTTGACGGTGTGGGAACGCTTCGTCTCCTTGATGCTGTCCGCACAGTCGGACTCGAGAAACACGTCAGGTTTTACCAAGCCTCCACGTCCGAACTCTACGGCAAAGTCGTCGAGACTCCCCAGAGCGAGACTACTCCTTTCTACCCTCGCAGCCCGTACGGTGTTGCCAAGCTGTACGCGTACTGGATCACGGTCAACTACCGCGAGGCGTATGGGATGTTTGCGTGCAACGGTATCTTGTTCAATCACGAGAGCCCCAGGCGTGGCAGGACGTTCGTGACCAGGAAGATCAGCAGGGCTGTGGCTGATATTCACCTGGGCAAGCAGCACTGCTTGTATTTGGGTAACTTGGACGCCCAGCGTGACTGGGGTCATGGTGGGTCTCGTTGTTTGGACATCCAAGTGGTCCATCGCTGACAATATGCGCTCGGATGGTAGCGAAGGACTATGTCGAGGGAATGTGGCGCATTCTTCAACAATCCGACCCTCAGGACTTTGTCCTCGCGACTGGTGAAACCCACCCAGTCCGTGAGTTTGTTGAAAAGGCGTTCGCTGTCGTTGGCACGACGATCAAGTATGTCGAACGCTCCACGGAAGCTGCTGCTCACATCAACTCACAAACCCTTCTCTTTAGGTGGCGCAACACCGATGTTCAGGAGGAAGGCTACGACGAGAAGACAGGCAAAGTTATTGTCAGAGTCGATACTCAGTACTTCCGCCCCGCCGAAGTAGAGTGCGCTTTTCTCCCTCTATCCGTACCGTTCGGTGTGCTAATTGGTATTGTAACTCTTAATTAGCCTCCTCCTTGGTAATCCCGCAAAAGCTGAACGTCTCCTTGGCTGGAAGCGCAAAGTAACCTTTGACCAGCTCGTCCACGAGATGGTTACGGCCGACCTCCAAAGTTCCAGAAGCCTTGTTGAAGATCAGAACTAAACACCCACCCACCAAATCCTTCCGTCTCAACTTGAAAAGAAATGGATGTTGCATCGTCTACTGTCACTGGCAGCAAGGACCTTGTGTGTTGTTTGATTTTACTCTAGTACTCGAGTCGGGCCGTGTACATGTGTATGACGTTGCATTTGGATCCTTCTGGTGTTCGTATCACTATACCTGATTGTACGAAGACGGTATGAAGAGGCAGCGGATCCTCTCAGTGCCTTGTAACACCGAATTGTGCTGAGAGATGTGTAAATCCTCACCTGAACCTCGCAGTGTGCATGTGCAGTGCAACCTCTCCGAAACCAATCCAGTGTGTGCACGATCTCGTCACAGCCCAGCACAAATGATCAAAAGGCGAGAGAGCGTTTATGAAGAGTGTCACATTAATTAGCGACTTGCATTCAAGTCTTCCGGTGACCTCAACGTCGATCAACCTGGAACCACGAACTAACCGCAGACAGAAAATCAGTTCACTTGGCCAGGCCTTATATCGTTTCCCCTGAATTCAATCAACTTCACCCCCCTCCTGGCAGCCAGATCCAAGTACATGCATGTTACGCGATCACGACATCACTCCGTAAGTAGTCACACATCCTCGTCTATAGATTGATCAGGGGGGATTCTGTCCAATCCTAGCGTTCGAGTAATTTTCGAGGAACCAGGCAACGGTCTCCTTGAGGGCTACAACGAAGATCTTCACTTAGATGAATGCATCCAACGTAGCGGGAGAAACCGACCTTCTTCGAACGGCGTAAACTTGAAATCAGGGCCAATGAGCTGCATCAGTTTTGCGTTGGATGCAGGCTTGCGATCTTGCCCGTTGTCGTTGAGTTCGTTCTCAAAGTTGGCTCCTCCAGGATAGTTCATGACCTTGACGATCGAATTTGCAAGATCTCTGATGCTGATCTCGTCTTTTTCGTTGACTGCGAAGGGTTAGGTGAGGTGAAGAGAGGGAAAGGACCATGATCATACCGGAGAGAATGACGGGCTCGACATCGTCGTACTCACGAAGTTGCCAGATGAAGAGTTTGGCAAGATCACGGGAGTAGATGAACTGTCTCAAGGGGGACCCGTCGCCCATGACCTTGAATGGTGTACCATTCTCTAAGTCATGAGTCAAAATGGATCAATCTGAAGCCACGAATCTCTCACTCTGTGCAAGGTAGCATTTATGAATGAGAGCAGGCATGACATGTGCATGCTTCAGATCACTATCCGAGGGTTAAATCATAGACCGAAGACAAGGATCATCTGGACTGACAAGTTGTCATGAGGTCCAAACACATTAGTTGGGATGGCAGATGTGAAGTTACACCCAAACTCCTCTTTGTACGCGCTGCAGTGAAGCACGTTCAATCGCATCCCACAGGAGAAACAAGACGAACTCACTGATTTTGCACGTCAACCATTCTTTTGGCGTGTGCGTACCCAAAGTTAGAGTTGTGAGGAGGACCAAGGTGCACTTTCTCCTCAGTCAATGGATACTCGACTTTGTCGGGAAACACGCATGTGGAGAGGCAAGAAATCACTTTCTTTGTTTTCTTGATGTGAGCGGTATGCAGCACGTTATCGTTGATCAACATATTGTCTCGGAGGAATGTCATCTGTGATGCAGGGGGGTCAAGCACATCGTAGATTGGCAGATCGTCATGACAAACCTTGCGCTCTCTGTTTGCAAAGAGACCGCCGACTGATCGTGCAGGTATTATGAGGCATTAGAATACGATAGGTGAATGGGCTGAACATACCGAGGGCTGCTAGGTGAATGACATGGGTAGGTTGATGTTTTTCGAACAACTTCAGGGCCTGTTCTGGATCTCTGGTCATGAGGGCACCCATCGATGAGCCATTGATGCCACTTGATCAAAGTTCGCTCAAGCGCGACGAATACCTGAGATCAGCATCTCGAGAGCTAGCGAAGATCCACTTCTCTCCTGGACGTTTTCCGAAGCGTGAGCCTTCAGGCTCATGCTCGACGACATGCTCGATGGCTTTCCCGACGAGACCAGTGCCTCCTGTGACGAGCACAACCGCACCCATCGATTGAACTGGAAGTTGGTGATTGGATAAAAGTCGCAGCAGTGGCAAGACTTCGGAAAGTTGCCGAATGCGCAGGTTATTCCCACCACTATCCGCGCTCTCACATAGATATTATGATCGTTCTCGCTTTTCGTCAGTCATAGCCAACTCGAACAACCAACTCCCCAGGAGACACTTGGGACTTAGTGTGAACGCCGTTCAACGTCTGCGTCGAGTCGCACAGAAGTCCGAGAACAATATGGCTACCAACGACCGATATACGACAGCGGAGGTTTACGACCTAGCAGAATCCGGGGAACCTATAGCCGAGCGCGTGAAAGAGGCCTTGAGGGTTATCGAGGATGCTCTAGATACGTATACGTGCGTGCTCTTCTGCAATCTCCATCGTCCCAGCACGCCGATCCTGTTTCTTGCAGACCGGAGAGGGTGTCCATCAGTTTTAATGGCGGGAAGGATTGTGCGTCAGGTATTTCTCTTTCTGACCCGGGCTCGACGCCAACGCTCCCACAGGTACCGTCCTCCTACACCTTTACGCTGCGGCGTTGGCCCATCGCTCTCCTCCGAGCACCAAACCAATCCCAGCCGTTTACATTCCCGTACCTTCACCATTCACAGAACTAGAAGTTTTCATCCAGGAGTCAGTGAAGGTGTATGACCTTGATCTCTTTACCTGCACCTCCCCATCGAAGGTTCCGCTGCCTGTCGAGAGTGTAACCCCTGGCACGATCACCCCTATCACACTTCAGCAGAACGATGATTATGTTGGCACACCAGCACTAACGCGGCCCGTGGGGAAAGCTCGGGGTGGAGAAGGGATGAGACGTGCATTGCAAATGTACAAGGATATTTGTCCACAGATAGAAGCGATCTTGATTGGAACAAGGAGATCAGACCCACACGGGGGTAAGTTCCTCCATTGTCTCGAGGGATAACAGAAAGATCATATCTGGCTACCAGCCAATCTCACATATAAGAACAGGACTGACCCTGGCTGGCCTTCATTCGAGCGTATTAATCCGATCATCAACTGGTCGTACTCTGATGTGTGGAAATTCCTGCGGAGGTTGAACGTACCTTATTGCTCATTATATGATCAAGGGTAAGTCAATGCTTGGTGGTTCCCAACAACATGTATTCAACAAGAACCAGGTACACGTCCCTCGGTTCGATATACAACACATTTCCCAATCCTGCCCTCCTTGTCCCGGATAGCGTGTCTTCAGACATGTTTCCATCTTCGGTGACAGTTGTTGCCAGCGATCCCAGTGCCATGTGTATTGCCGAGACACCCGCACCACGCCAGCCCAAGGCCGCAGAAGACAACAGTCTCGGAGGGTTCACAGTCATTGCTAGCGACCCCGAGAGCACTTGTTCTGCAGAGCCTAGCATGGGGCTCTCCGAACTAACCTCTGGCGCATCATCTGATGGTTGTGCCCTGGGCTCGTTCTGTGTCATTGCCAGTGACCCGTTCACCACGTGTTTGGCAGAAGGGAAGCTTGTCAGCAGCACCGGCCACGCGAAGCCACCATCCCAGCCCACGCTATATAAACCTGCTTACATGCTTCAGGATGGAAGTCTTGAGCGTGCTGGAAGGGTCTCTGCGGCTGCTTTGTCCGGGATAGTGTAGCATCCCGACTTTTAAAGAGGTACAAATTGTAACGAGAAGCCCAAGCTATGTGTGTACTATGTTTGTGACGGCTCTGGGTCGTGACGGTAATCACCAGTTCCAACTTCACTCAGGCTCTGGTCTGGTCTGGTCTCATCCCGAGGTGGCAATCAGTCTAACTCAGAGCAATACGATATTGGATCTTGCTGATACACCGATTTTGGTGTTGGCGCAAGGGATGGTGTATGCGTGATAAAGCCTCAAAGCTTCAGATTTCTGTTCTACAACACAGCACTTCTGATGTAGCCCAAAAAATTGCTAGAGATTGGTTAGGTACATACAGTGCTACACAGAATATCTTGGTGCTAGTAGTACGAGCCATTCAGGAATTGCTATACTGTAAGTACTAGTACACGGGTCAGGCTGGTCAGCTCGGCTCGTTGGCGTCAGGCGAACACCATCTGAACACAATTAATTGTAGCGTATGTACAAAAGCGACTCATGTCATGCATTCAGATGGAGTGCAACGTCCAAGCAAGCGGAGATGGGGTGCTTTGATATTATTGCAGCGTCGTGACACGCAGCTGCAGCTACACCAGAACTCAGTCAAATTTGAACAGAGACGCACTACGTATCATACGCAAGTCCGCCGCGGATGAAACGCCATCACTACCGTCGAATTAACCACACCTTTTCCCTTGAGGCTCAGCCACCTTCCTAACCGATGTTCCTGGCCCAACCCAGCGACCAACAAGAGCGTCTGGATACCAGTTATCTTTACAGTGGTGTCGACTGCCGCCGATGTTTTCTCGGTAAAAGTAGGTTTATCATTGGAGGCCGTTTCTGCGTTTGAAGTTGAGGAAGGTGGGGAAAACCAAGATGCGCCATCTAAGGCTCCTTTGGGGATGCGTAGGAGCTGGAGTGAGTTGACAACTCCGGGGGTTGGCACTGTCCCCATAAGGGAGAATGATTTGAGCTTCGAGTCGAGTTTCCATATCCGAATGTCACCATCCCAAGAACCTGGCGGCGTGGGGGTATTGATGTAAGCTTCTACGCTTGCTGTGGGAAAGGAAGACGAAGGACAACTTACCCGATGCAAAAACATTAGAATACCGCAGGCATGCTATCGACGTTATCCATCTAGCTGTTTTCACGATACCTTCCGTGGATGACTCGACTTCACGGAGGCCATGACATAGCGCCTGTATGAATATAGGCTTTTTTTTTTGAATGTTCCAGAGACATATTGAGCTGTGAGACCGCTGATCAATAGCCATTCTCTCCAGAAGAAATGAAATCGCACCCTGTGTCGCCCCCACTAACGAAATTCGTCTCATCAATCATCGCGACACATTCAATACTCCCTTCCACAAACTTCTTTGATCCCTCGGTCCCTTTTCCCTTCTTCCCTTCCCTCTCCTCGTCACTGTCGTAGCCATCGAGAGCGCCTCCCTCTAGCAGTTCCCGGATCGCGCTCTTCCCGCCTCCACGAAATACGAGCTGACTCTCCTCTGGGATCTTCCAATATCGAAGCGTTCGATCTCGAGCGCCCGCTGTGACGGCCGTCTCACTACGCAGAGCGTCCACAGACACGATGGTATCTTGGTGTCCGAAGAGGGTCTCCACGTAGCCCATCACGGAGAGGTCGAATAGTTTGACTGTGCGGTCGAAGGAACTAGTGTATAATTGGAGTGTGCCCTTGCGGAAGGCGAGGCTCTGGGAAAGTGGAGGTACCCAATATTAGTGACTGTATCTAGGAAAAGATGGGGAGATGTGGTCACGAACGGATATCAGATCTTTGTGTCCCCCGAAGCCCTTCACCCATTTGTTTTTCTCCACGTCCCACACACCCAACTTCCTGTCCTTACCACCACTCGCAAGGTATTCTCCGTCACTGCTCACAGCCAACGCTAGCACTTCGTCCGTGTGACCCTCCATCTCCAATGGATTCGCTCTTTGCTTGCCTTTCCCTTTAGGATTCAAACGCTGTTTATAAAAAGTGGCGGTTTTTGAGCCAGTTCTAAGGTCCCACTTATTTATGGTACCATCTTTTGAGGCTGTGAAGAGGTATCGGGCATTATCAGTAGCCACAGCTGATGTTATGGAAAGTCGGTGTCCGCGACAGCGAAGTTTCGAGGCCGAGGTGAAGTCGTACTTGGGCGCTATCAGCACGCCGAGGGTCTTCGCAGGGCGTAGGTGGGACTTACAAAATCTGCGATGAATAGATGGACCTTCCCTGAGTGTTCCAAGACGTCTTGACGTAGTCGGGCCGATATGAGCTCTTTGTCGACCTCGGCCGCATCGAACTCCCCTTCGGCTACGTGGGGCGGTATGAGCTGATGAGTTCCTCCAGATCGTAAAGGAGACTGACCTAGACCCTCCTTTACGCTCTCCAAGTAAAGCTTTGCTAATCGAAGGCGCTTCTCGGCTGGGGTTTCATCCACGTCCTCCTCACCGCTACTCTCGGGCTCGGCGTCAGCACGGAGATCGAGATCGTCAATTCCGCCCTCATTCTCGTCTGTCCTATCAGATTCTAGTTCTTCGTCTGCTGCACGCCTCTTCTGGTTGGACTTGGACTTGGATTGTACGCCATTGGCCTTTGCGTCTCGTGAAGGTCGCGATGACTTGTCCCTGCGGAGGACTTTCTTGGCACTTCCTGATTTTTTATCGGCGGAACTGAGGGTGCGTTTTCGTTTATTGTTTTTGGACGCAAAGAACGAGTCTGGCATGATGAGCCTCCCCCTTGTACTCCTGCCAGACGGTCAATGGTCAATCGAAAAAAGCTGGGTATGCGCGGGTATTACCGGGTCACGTGAACTTGTTGTCCGCAGTGTTCTGTCTCTGCACTTTGAGCGCTGAAGCTGACTCGGAAGTCTGAGCCTTTAGGGAAAGTTGGGAGATTCCAAATCGGATGGCAATCAGACAAAGTCCCAGATTTCTCTCGTTCTTAACTCCATCATCAAGGCGATTATCTGTCCCCCCACTCAAGAAAACACTCAGCACCGTCTCATTCATGAGCAAACTCACCGTTGACTCCCTCAACCCTGCCGTACGCAACGTACAGTATGCTGTACGCGGCGAACTCGCTATCAAGGCAGAGGAGTACCGTGTCAAGCTGCAGAAAAACCTTGCGAACAGAGAACTCCCTTTTAGCCAGGTCATTTCCTCGAACATTGGGAACCCGCAACAAAAGGGTCTCAACCAGCCCCCGCTTACTTTCGTCAGGCAGGTGTGTAAACGGAACCGAGCGGACTGCGTCGGGAACTATGTTGACGTTTTCTATGACAGGTTGCTGCATTGATGGAATATAGACAACTCAAGAACCTCGCTCCGCACGTTTTCCCCAGGGATGTCATCGCTCGCGCGGACGAGCTCTGGGAAGAAATCGGCTCTATCGGCGCATATTCCCACTCTCAGGGTGTCCCCCTCATTCGAAAGCACGTCGCAGAATTCATACAGGGTGAGTCCCCGACACAGGCTCGTTCCATGCCATCAAACTGACTTGCTGTACGGGCATGCATGGGTGTGTCGTGCACAGAGCGGGATGGACACCCCGCGTATCCAGAACATATCTTCCTCACAGGAGGTGCATCAGCAGGTGTATCACTCCTCATATCGCTCCTTATCTCTGAGCCCGGAAAAACTGGTATCCTAATCCCCATCCCCCAATACCCCCTTTACACAGCAACCCTCGCACAATATTCAGGTGTCCCGGTTCCCTACTACCTAGACGAGACAAAGGGATGGAGCACATCTGCGAACGAGATCAGATCCCTACTCGAGACAATACGTCAGGAGGGGAAAACTCTTCCTAGAGCCCTCGTAATCATTAACCCCGGCAACCCCACGGGTGCCCTCCTCGACAGACCCACCCAAGATGCGATTGTGGAGCTATGTGACGACTACAATCTCGTTCTCCTTGCTGACGAAGTCTATCAATCGAACCTTCACCACCCGGACACTCACCCATTCACCTCGTTCAAAAAGGTCGTGGTTGAATCCAGGAGGGACGTCCAGCTCGTCTCCTTCCACTCCATTTCCAAGGGGGTGTTTGGAGAATGCGGAAGACGGGGTGGATACTTTGAATGTACGAACATCGGAGAAGAAGTTATCGCCATGATGTACAAGATGGTCAGTGTCGGACTTTGTCCCCCACTCCAGGGACAGATCGGTGTGGATTGTTTGGTCCGCCCTCCAAAGCAAGGAGACGAGAGTTATGCGCTTTGGAAAAAGGAGACCGACACGACCCACAAGGTCCTTGCGCAACGTACTAGCCAAATGGTGGAAGCGCTTAATGCTGTAGAGGGCGTTAACTGTGTCGACTCGCCTGGTGCCCTCTATCTATACCCGAAGATAGAACTGTCTTCCAAAGCGATCGCGGCTGCGAAAGCTGCGGGGAAAGAGCCCGATGCGTTTTATGCCCTTGCCCTGCTAGATGCGACTGGTATTTGTGTTGTCCCTGGGTCTGGTTTCGGACAGAAAGAAGGAGAGTTCCACTACCGATTGACTTGCTTGTGTCCTGGTGTAGGAGAGTATGTGGGTAAGTTAGTCAACTTTCACCAGGAGTTCTCGAAAAAGTACCCCAAAGCTTGAAGGATCTAGATGCCTTGACACAGATAACCCATTGTAAATTTCTGCATGTTTCGTTCAATGTAGTATTACCAGTAGATGTGCTCTGCTCTGCACACCGTGACTGTCAAGTCGTCTCTCCTATGTAGTGATTTATTGTTTGCAAGTACTACCATCCCCGCCAAGCTCTCTACATAAACTCTGGGTAGGCCCTGTCAGACACCCAAGGTGACCATGTCACCGTCAGTCCCGCCACCAACAGCGTCCTCACTCGCCCACCGCGCAGAAATAGCACGCCTAATATCACCTCTCCGCCGAGTTCGCCCCAAGGTGCCCTTCTATGACCTCGCTGCACACCGCATCCCAACACTATGGACTTTATACCGCGGCCTCTTGAGACATGCCGAGCGGGAGAACGTCCGTTGCCTCACCTCCTCCCCGGCCTGGTGCAAGGCATGCTCATATATGTGTATACCAGGTCAAGTGGCGGATAGCCGCTCTTTTCAGACAGAACCGACACACAATCCAGGCGCACGTCGCGAGAGAGCAGCTTATCCGAGGACACAAGGCAAGCCCACCCTGCCAGTGCGATCCCCTGGTGTATAGACACGCTTATACTTCCCGTCTCTTCACCAGTGGCTCGACATGTTCGTGCGTGCAAAACAGGGCGATGCGCGTCTTGGCGTTGTTCTCGATAGATACGACCATATGATCGCTGCCAAGCGCGACAAAGCAGAGTTTAGACGGCTCGTGCGGGAAGCGTTGGTCCGTACTCTTTGTCCATCTCTCCCACCCTCTAGCACTCACTGCTCTTTGAACTCCACCAAAAACAGCAGGAACAAGCCCGCCTGCGCCACCACCCCATCTTTAAAGGCTCCTTCATCCGCCCCACGTATTACAACAAACTCCTCCCTCGACTCGTCCCACAGCCCGCGAGTATATCAGGGATGATACATAAGAGGCGCATTGGAAGGAACAAGCGGTTCGCCCAGAAGGAGGAGGTAGCGGGGTGGATGGAGGATTTGAAGATGGAGAGTGCATTCGAGCAGGCGTTGCTTGCGGAACAGGGCGGGAGTCAGGATGGGGGTAAGAATGGAGGGAACGGGAAGAGGGTGTTCAGTGCTGACCTGGATGCATGGCGTGGGTTATCTCCTTTCTTCACCCTTCCCCATCGTTCCCTACTTGCTTCATCTCGCAATGAAACTGTTCACACAACCACAATGACGCTGACCCTTGCACTGACTGCCCCCCTCTCCGCCTTCAGTCCAGCCTCTCCTTCGGAAACAACGCATCATCAACACTGCCATAAAAAATGACTACGCCCGGCTGTACTCCCCCTATCCCCCCGCCCTCCTCGCTGCCGGAACGCAGGCTCGGTGCCTCAAAATCCAACGCAACACCCTCCAGCGCGCTCGCGAGCGCCGTGGAGAGATCTTCCCCTCCACACTGAAACGAATGCGCCAGCGCCCGCCCGCGCATATCTTTGAGAAGATGACACCAGAACAGAAGAAGATAGACACAATCATTAGAGGACCTGGCGAAGTGGGGTATACGGCTACTGTGAAGCGAAGGATGGGAGTCAGGTTGAAGAATCCGGAGTTGTGGACATTAGAGGACGGGAGGGAGGAGGATTGGGAGAGGCTTGATAGAATGGAAGCTGAGGTTAGGGTCGAGACTGCAAGGAGGAGACAGGTGGTCAGTGTAAGGCAGGCGGAGGAAGTGTGATTGGTGTAGGCGAGAAAATCGTTCAACAGGTGTGCCATATGTATATACTATGTACATCTCTAGCGACGTTGCCAGACACCATTGGCATGGTCCATTTTGTTTCTCGGCAGTGCTGCTTCCCACTATCCTTGACTTTCATCCCCATGCGCGTTACTCTTATGCTTCGGCGTAAAAGTCCACGTCTCAGGTGCAGGTCCGAGGAACATCTCCGAAATCTTCACCCAATCCTGGCTACTCGAGCTCGCGAACAGCGTTTCTGCGACAACCAAATCATCTCAGTCACACGATGGTCGTAAAGGAGATAACATACCAAGGTCATCTCGACCCTTGAATGCTGGTGCACGTTCATTGATATGTCCAGGAAGTCGCTCGAGGAGTCCAATAGGAACGTAACGATACTGGAATGAAAGTGCTTCGCAGAGGTATCGCCGAGTCGTGTTCACGCCTGCCGTGTCTGTTCCGAAATGACTGATGTGCGTTGAGAGGGAAGGTGAGTGAATGAATGCAACAGTAAGAAATCAAATAGAAATGAAGGAACCACCTACGTCAATCCGTATTCGGCGTACTGCACAACCACCGCTCGAAAATTAGCTCAGACAAGAAAGCGGGTAAACCGGCGCACCTTGCGAACGAGTTCCAACCGTTCCCTGGAACTGATATCCCACTCCCTGTGTTCTTTCACTTCCGTGAATATCCAGGGCTTGATCAAAGCTCCACGTGCGATCATGATTCCGTCTACACCCGTACTGTCAACCTTTTCCCAGTAGTCTTCGGAGGAAAAGCAGTCGCCGCCACCGAATATAGGGATGGGGCTCACTGTGATGCGTAAGCGACGAATGAAAGGATGAATGGGTGCAAGGGAGAAAGCGAGGAGATCGAAAAGTGGCCAGACGTACATCCTTCGTCTTCCTCTCGTGCACGAACAGCATCTACGCATTGCTTGATATATCCCCAATCTGCGAGTTTCGTATAGCGCTGCTGTCTCGTGCGTCCGTGCAGCTGTGCAAGGTTTCAAGTTGGCTTCTCGTCAGTCGAAGCGCAGGGAAAGAGACCCAGAGAAAACTCACCGTGACGCACCTAACTCCCCATTCGGAACCCAATCGAGGCATTAGTCTATGCGATGTGTTACGCCCGTCTTTGACTCCTGTGCGTAGCTTGACGGTGACTGGTATCTCCCCAAGGGCTTTATTCATCCCGACGATGATCTTTCCCAGTTTCGCGGGTGCGTCAAGGACTGCGAAACAAATTTAGCATCACTCCACAAGCCACTCACGAACTGGCGTACGCAGCGCACGGCCGGAAATAAATTCGAAAATAAAGGTAGACACTCACGTGCAGACCCGCTCCCAGTCTTGAATACCAAGTCAATGGGACAACCGCAATTAATGTCCACGAAATCAATACCGCTCGCGAACTCTCTTCCTAGGATCTCAGCAGTGGGTACCATCGTGGATGGTTTGTTGCCTGCGATTTGTACGCCGAAGATAGTTTCAGAGGGATGTCGACGGACGAGGGACCATTCTTCACGGGAGGCGGTGAGGAAGGATGTTGCGAGGCCCACTACGGCGAAGAGTGCGAATCAGTGACGGAGAGGGGAATGAGGTGGTAAACGCTTACTTTCCCCGCAGGTTATGTCGGCCCCTAGGGAAACGCACAGACGCCGGAACGGCTAGTGCCGTGGTTGACGAGATGCATTATACAGTGAAATCCAGACGTACCAAATTACCAACAGTTGTCAGGGGTGCCAGATCTTGGTACCGCTGAGTACCTCCCCGGAAAATAGAATAGTAGCAGCTCACATGTTTTTCCCTTCCAGTGTAATCTTTTCTTTTCGGAAAAGCGCGCCGGCACATCAGGAGTGTCATTTCGATCTGTATCATCACTACTGCGTTTCGTTGTGATGTCTTCCATCATCTGGTCGTTGAGCTGTCCACCATCTTCTTTGAGCTCTTCTTCTGGAGCTGGGGCATGCTCTTCTGCACCACGTGCCTGGTTCGTAGTCCCCAACTCTTTGAGGTACCCGTCTGTGATAGGTTTCGGGTACTACATTGGTTAAACGTTTACTTTTATCGACGAAGAAAATTTGACTGGTAACCAACCTTTTTTTGGCGAAGCAGCTTCAGAATTTCCGCGCTCACTTGATTGAGTTCTGTGTTGCTGAGTGCGACCTTCGACTTCTTCTCTTCGTCTGTGACGAGGGCGATGGCGCCGCTTTCGTCCATGCTTGCATGGGCACCGAGGAATCGGCATTTGAGTCCGAGGCGACATTCACCTGCCTCCTCAAAACAGGGACAGGTGGTGCCGAAGTCGAGGGACGGCTGTTTTCCTTCAGCCGATTGATTCGTGATTTCTGGGACGACGAAAGGCGGGATGTTCGTAAGGCTACTAATCGGTGGAAGCCTTATATCCCTCGGTTTGGCAGCGAGATAGGCAGATACATCGTGTATGAACCGACATCTGCGCGATCACCATCGGAAGAATAAAAGATAATTACAGGTGACGAGATGCGGTGAAAAGCACTCACTCGGAACCGTGTTCGCATATCACCCCGTTTGCCACACGCCAACAAAGCTCCAACTCATCTCGCACCTTCCCGAACCTCCGTCCCTTGTTAGCACCCCGCTGTGCTTTCTTTTGCTCCTTGCTGAATGACTTACGGCCGCCTGGATTAGGTTCACGGTCTGGTATAGTTGCGCTTGGATCGACAGGGTGGCCAGCGTGAGATGTGAATCCCTCGGCTGTGTCATCGTCTGCTGCTGGACGGTAGACGCTGCTGAGGAGGAATCTAGAGAGTGTGTTCGTTAGATGGTGAGGGAAAGATACTGGGCTGCGTACTCGGGTTTTACGGGCGCGGTACCTGGTGGAAGGGTAGTCATTATGTATATCTTATAATCAATCGTAGTGATATTCAGGAATATGAACGTGCTCGATGTTAGATTCGAGCTTCTCCAAGGCTCGGTGTTCAAGTCACTAGTACCAGCAGGGCTGAGTTGGGAAGATGATTAGATCTACTTGGTACGAGTCAGATGCTAGCTGGATGTAATTGAATAAAAACTTCTGTTGAACTCGTTGGTAGTACAGTCATCCCCCAACACTTGTAACAATTGCTCATAACTCTCAAGATCTCGACATTTCGCATGTCACAACACCCTAGGTAGATCATATGTAGGCTCTAGTTTACGGTGCCAAGTTGAAAACTCTTAAATATTATGCGATTTCGTGTTTTGTATAGAAAAAATACATATTCTGTATCTAGTGAGGTGCAACAAATACATACGTTTACCAAAAAAATAGCTCAATAGACAACAATACCCTTTGACGAAAATTCCGTCGCATAATTTCACAACAGGGATGGTGTTACGCTCTGCCAGAACGATGCCGGCGAAGGGTGCTGGTACAGTTGATACGCTCATAATGCATAACGTCGGGACCCCCAAAAACCTAAGGCCCAGTACGGGAGCGGGATTATGGAGAAAACTCGGTGGAAACCACAAAGAGGTTTGCATGATGTGGCGGAATCTTCAAGCGGAGCTTCAATAGATATTCAGGCAGGGAAGCGCCATCAGTCACCATGAGATAGCAGCAACATGATTGAGGACGATCCATATAACGAAGACTCCTCGGAAGAGCAATCCACAGACGACGAATACCCCAACGACTCGGAGACTTTTGAAAGCAGTAACTTTTCAGATGACTTCGCATCCTTCATAACACAACAACAGCAACAGATCCATCAAATGCTCCTTCTCGCAGTACTAGCTACCACAAAGGCCATCATGCTGGCGGTCGAGAGTTCCAGGCCCATTCCTTACCATATGTCTATTCTTACAGGTGTTGGTTGGGTCTCAGAGCTATTGAATGGCCAGCCATCCTGAACGGATCTGCACAGAACTAGGTGTTCACAAGCATGTCTTCCATTAGCTCATCGTAGAGCTGCAAGCAGCTGGCCACATTGACTCTGAGCATGTCTCCATCGAGGAGCAACTTAGCATATTCCTGTATTGCTCCGTGACTGGTCTAACTATCAGACATATAGGGGAGTGTTTCCAGCGATTGAATGGCACAATTTCCAAGTAATTGTTCTATCTGCATTCCAGACAAATGCTAATCAATATGCAGGTATTTCAGGAAGATTCTTAAGGTGTTCTCCCATCCTGACATCTATTTCAAATATGTGCAGCTACTGTGCATTGGTGATCCCACCCCACCCGAAATCCTCGACAACCCCAAATTCTACCCGTTTTTACAACATGCAGTCGGTGCAATTGATGGAACTCATATTGCATGCTGTCCTGCTGCCGACGAACGAGATGCATCACGCAATCGAAAGGGATTTGTATCCCAAAATGTCCTTGTTTGCTGTTTGTTTGATCTGCAGTTTACCTATGTACTCAGTGGCTGGGAAGGCTCGTTGGCGGACGCTTCCATTTGGAACTATGCCCGTACACATGATTTACGTACCCCCCTGGCCAATTCTACCTAGCTGATGCAGGCTTTCCCAACTTCCCCGAGCTTCTCATGCCCTACTGTGGCCAGTGATATCACCTGGCAGAGTGGGGTCGAGCCAAGGTATGGTAAGTCCAAGTTGACATGTTCTGAAGAAAAAAATATGACTCATTCTCATATTAGACCCGTCAATGCAAAGGAGTATTTTAATTTACGACACGCTCAATTGAGGAACATCGTTGAACATATCATTGGCGTTGTCAAGTGCCGATTTCGCATCCTAGTGATCCCCCCAGAATATAGAATGCATCTGCAGGCTCGCATTTTCCGCGCTGTCACTACCTCCGCTCCGCCGGACGCTAAACCGTTCGCCTCTGCCTCGGAGGCGAAAAAATAGTCAGCAACTCCCAAAACTCCGCACGGGATGGGGGTTGCGTTGACTCCGGCCGTGCACCAAAGGAGACCAAACTCAATG